>JAUZNC010025286.1:0-22841 GCA_034780395.1 Vannuccia rotundouncinata | reverse complement strand
AATCTAAACTGAAAACTTTCCTTTTTAATAATTAGCCGTATCTTTGATGCACTTTGTAATTACATGTGATTGTTAAGTGCCTCAGACATCATTCATTTAATATCTAGAGGCGCTTTATAAATATATAAGTATAATAGTATAATAATATGAGTAAATATATAAACATAACAGTAAATATAAAAATTAATAGAAATACTGATTGTCAGAATCACATAACATGTACATTTTTATACCATAATGGTCTGGCCTTGAGGCATCATAGATTTTGATGGAACAATTACCACAAAATGATAATATTTGCTCATTAATAGATACATGTGGTTGGTGTCCAGTGAATTGAGCAATTATTAGAGAATTTATTACGTATATCACTAACAGAAGCAAAGCAATCATTCCTGCAACATTCCAGGTGTGTTGTATAATCATCAAATGTTAGCATTGAGTGTATAAATTAAAACTTTGTGCGACTCATTGTAGCTTAGCATATAGTATCACCAAATTCCTTTTTCATACAAGGTATTATAAGACATTTGTTGATTTCTATCTTTACCAATCTTGTAATGTAGTCCAATATAAGCAAGCAAATCCTCATGCTGAATATTAATTTTTGAGAAAGAATTATTTGGATGTGTCCTTTTATATATAATACTAGTTTGTAATGTATGCTGATATAGGGTATTAATAATATTGGGAGTCATAAAAAGTTCCTAAGTTTCTAGTACAGTGTTAGCATTTTGTGATCTAACAAATTTTGGACCAGCAGGTTGATGTGGTAAATTTTGAATATTTTGTCTTAGTGCTTGGCAAAGATTTGGTGGATCAGTATTCAATACAGCTTCTAAATCAATTTTTTTACCATCACTATCATCAGATGATGTATTTTAATTTCAGTTAAATAGTCCTCACTATAATCATCATCATTATCACTAATAGACCACTCATGACATCAGATGAATCACTACCTGACATATCATCATTCATAAACTCCATGATCAATAAAAAACTAATGGAAAATATATATATATAATGAATTTTGATAAATACTGATATTTTGATAAAGCTGAATAATGAAAATAAAAATATATTATTATGAAAAAGAATAACAAATAAACCTGGAAATTCCAAATTATAAAATTATATACTGCAAAAGTATTGGTTATAAATGATATATAAATTCTATAATTAGAAAATTGATAGGGGTTTTTGAGACCTACATATGGATTTGTGTGTACCTACAGAAAAAAATTGTTTTAAATTATTTTTTACCTTGAAATTTTTAATCAGTTTTGTTAATATTTTGGGGGATGTTCATTACTCATATCCAGTGGACATTTATTACTTATTTATAATATTTTGGGATGGGATGTTTATTACCTATAGCTGGCTGGAAAGATAATATCAGCTTAAACCTTGAATACATTTAATTATACAGATAAATAAGAGCATAAATATATAAACAAAGTGCCCTATTTTTCAAGTGGGCTAATTTTTACCTATATTGAATGACCATGCAGTATTGTTCCATGATGTTCTATTAATTACTAGCAGACATGAAATTAGGCTGAATTCCATGATAATTATATGCAAGATATGTATCAATATTATAAAAATTTAATTAGTGAAAGATTGGGTTGAGTATATAATATATGCTGAATATATCATTGTTAGGCTATATAGATTAGAATATAGCCTTTGCAATTATTTCCATTTAATAATTTATAAGAAAGAAGAAGTCCTGCCTTACTGTACACCAAAACAATTATAATACATAAATAACTTTTTAGTAAGTTCCTATTTAATTTAAAAATATATAATAACCCATAATTTGCTATAATTGAGTGAGGCATAATTTACTGTAAAAGTAAAAAATAGTCAATAATTATAATTAATTAAATATAGAATAGGTAGAGTAAATTTGTTTTCAAAATAAGTTTGTACAACAATCCAAAAAAATCTTAAATAACCTGTATTTGAAAATAATAAAACACAATTTAATAATAGATGATTACTGCTCAAATTATTTTTCTAACAAAATATCTAAAATTAGTCGTTTAAAAACAAAGAAAAATCAGAAACTCAAAATAATGGAAATTGCATATAATTTGAAAGGTAAAAATATTTTCTAAAACATTAGATTATTACAAAACGCATAAAAAACATTGATAAAAAAATAACTTATAAATTTGAATCTCTTTCTATTTTGTTCTGATTGTAAAATATACTATTTCTATAAAAAAAAACATTGAACCTCCCTTATCTATTATATTTAGCCATTTAAAAAGTAAAAATATAAATGCATCAATTAAAGCGCGGAATTAGTTATTGAAACATTAATAAAATTGGTACCTAAAAAAACATATTCCATATCGAAATATTTCTATGTACATTAGCAGGCACGTCGGAACGTATTAAGTGTTTCAGAAGGCTCGATTTGCAAACGACACTTAAACGATTTCCAAATGGTTACCTATAAAAAAACATATTAAGGAAAGTAAATGTTCTTCACTAGTTTACTTATATTATCTCAAATTTTATATTATTTATAAGCATGATATGCCGTACTTTCAATATCAAGGGGGGTTGGGGCTGAAACATCTCCCAGACCCCACCCACAAAAGGAGAAAAGGTAAAGGGCTCCAGCCTTCCTGTTCCGACATGCCTGAAAGTCACATACGTATTGGTTCGCTTCACCTGAAATACACAAATTCACCTGACCACAAAATACATTTTATTTTTTTGTATGTTTAGTCGAAATTTTTTTTATTTTTTATTAAATGTGTTATATACAATATGACTTATATATTATTTATCTAGACAGGCAAACTGACCATGAATATTGATCAATACGAATAATTTAATTTTTCTGAAAATTTAAGGTGTGAAAATCTTTGGAATATATCTTTTCAGTGCTTAATTGTATATATATAATAAAGCTACATAATATATATTTCAAGCAGCTAACTCTTTTTTGAACAAAAACTATCATATTATAATAATGTTTACCTTTAAGCTGATAGTAATTATAAAAACGATGTAGATTCTTTTTAATTTCCTATAATTAGTTGTGTATAGCATCTAATTAAGTAGATAAAAATTAAGTTTTAGTAGTTTAAAACATTGATAATTTGTGCTATTTCTAAAAATATTCAACTTTCATATTCCACAATATTGTGTTTAGCAATTTCATTCATGCCAGTTTATAAATAAATTTCAAAAAACAACTTATAAATTGAAATTTTAGTTATTGATATGACACAAAACTTGGTAAATATATATAGTTGCCCAAGTCAATACCCGCCCGTGGGGGAATATAACTTCATTGATAGCACCTAATATAAATAAGTAAGCAAAAACGTATTCTATTTAGTTATACTCCTTTAAAATAATTTAAAAAAGATAATCGGGCGTTTATAAAGCCCCTATCAAAAAGTTCTGCTTACATACCAATATAATTCTAATATGAAGACTTGTTTCAATAATTAATTAATAGTTTACGTGTATTTTATATTACAAACGGAATACGTTTTTTAGCGTCAAATATTTACCTCAATCAAATTCAATTCCTAATTTCCTTAGAGCCATAGAAGCAGGTGCGAATTTAGTCGCAACACTTTTCAGGATAAAAAATTACGCCAATCTAAAATTCCATGCTCGTACTTCTTAAAACGGTGTCCCCGGACTGTCTTTCTAAATTTAGAGATTGTGATAGCAGGAGTTATTGCTAATCGATTACTCGTACTATAGGAATAACTAATTCTTTAACAAATTAATATAAATTGAGTACTAATTAATATAATTATGTGATAAATTATTTGAGATTAGAAAAAATAACTTTTCACAAAATATGCCAGAGTATTAATAACAATATCAATTCATAAATAATTAATATAAGTTTTATTTTATACACGTAATCAATATACAAGAATACATACATAATGATAAGATAAGCTGTCACTCAATTTCCGCGACTACATGCTTCTCCCTTTCCTTGACAAAGGGGACTGTGCCAGGTTTGGAATGCATCTGTACATTGTGCTCCTTCCTACGTTGTTTGGCTCGAATAATTCGGTGTTCCTTAGTGGCGGCAAATACAGATCGGGGCAAATGCCTATTGTTCAGTACCCTCTTAATCTCGGGATGGTTACTAAACTTAGAGCGGAGAGCTTCCGATTGGGCTATGGCCGTTTTCTCACGGTGTTGCATCTGATATAACGACAGGTGAAATGAAAATATTTTGTACTACGTATATAAACGCAATCAATTTAATTATGCTAGTTAAAAATTAAAATAAATATGAATAAATATTCTTAATTAAACAAAATATATTAGGTCCACCTAAAAATGTAACGTTTAGCAAATTAAAAGTAAATACTGTGTATTAAAAATAACATTTTAATTACTATATACAGATTTTATTATTTTCAGAAAAATACAAAGGACCACTTACTGGCTGAAGTTTCTCACTAGCTCTGGCCTTCCACAGCCGAACATTCTGATCAGACGAGGAGGACAGAAGATACTTAGCATCACGTGTAAATTTGACTGAAAACACTTTCTTCATCCGCTTCGTGTGATATACATCTCGAGATTGGGCTTTGTCTGAAGGCCAGATACGGATACACTGATCATAACTGGCTGAGACAAATTCCTGTCCTGTGGGGGAGTAATCGACGTCCATAACAGCATTGGTATGTCCCTTGTGGACGCGACGAGGAGTGGAGAGATTACGGACATCGTACGTATAGAGGTTGTAGTCTTCACAGGCCGTGGTGAATGTGAAGGATTCGATGGGATTCCAAGAGAGTGAGTTCATGCGAAGTGTCATTTTCAGCTGTAATTTGCGAATAACAATATATTGTTAATATGTAAAACAGATTATCGGAATCCAAACTGAATGTAACATTTTTAGAGAGTTGCACTTGAAGCTAGAATATAATCATTCTTTTTGGGAAATATTTTACTTCCTGAATCTCTATTACAAATATAATGTTGGACTGTTCATTTAGATATTGATTTAATTAAGAGAACAATTCTTTAAAATTAATAACTATAAAAATAATTAAGATGAATGAATATAATTCGTGCGAATTTAACAAATAAATCAAAAATTGAGAATTTTCTATTTAGTTTATTAACAAGTTGATAAATAGCCGATTAACAAAAGCCAAAAGCAGAGTATCAAAATGCGAAATAAAAACGAAGTACTGCTTATTAAATTTGAAGTATCTGTAGATATTTTATGAAAAATTAATTAGGTATCTATTATAACAAAGAAGGTTAAAACTTAGTAGTATAATAAAATAAAAATGGTAATTTAACTCCAATCGTATTATGGGTGATTATTTAGCACTTACCTTTCTAAGTGGATTATCCTGCCGAATGTCGAACAGTCGAATCGAATTATCCCTAGCAACCGCAGCTAATACTGTCGGCTCAATTGGATTAAATCGAGCTGAGGTGATTGCATCTCGTCCCCAGGACCATTCTTTCACTGGGTCGTCCAGTCTGGATGGCAAATAGAGTGCGAGAGACTCTGAACCACCTATACAGAATTCGTCACTATTGGGATGGTGATCCATACAATGGGGAACTCCCTTGAGTACAACGGAAGACTTGGGCTGTTGCCATTCAACCTCAGAATCGTTTACCATTGTCCATTGCTTCAACATCCCATCAACTCCGCACTGAAGGTTACGAACTCAAAGTTATAAATGTCTGCAATGATTTACACTCGTTTTGTATATTTGAAACTGAATAGTAATCTAAAATATTAATTTCGTAATTTAGTATCTCATAACATTAATTATTTATATAAAATGTCAAGATTTTACAAATAGAGGTAGGATCAAAAACATAACTAAGCATAGTTTTGAATATTAAAACACAACTTGCATAATTTCTACTAAAGTTATGTTAAGATAATTAATAAATCAACTTACGGAGTACATTAATTTCGAGTTGTTATTGTAGCAAAGACCACGAATTTGACCCTGATGTGCGCGCGACTCTATCACCAATTTCTTCTTAGCGATGTTCCAATATTGAATCTAGTAAAGTTGTAGTCAAAAATGTGTTGACATAAAATTAAGTATCGACATAGGAGGAGCCTACAAATGAAATGCAAACAAGATATACTTTTCCATCAGCAGTACCAAAGACAGCTAAAGACAGGGCTTCGGGGTTAAGACTCATAACAGTAACGGTGTCTGTGGTACCCTCGAGAACGCCGAGAAAAGGCTTGGCAAACATTCGGTCCAATTTAGCCGATTGTAGAGCCCGGACATATTCCCGTTCAGCGGCAAAGGGGTGCATCTCCGGATCACGATTTCGAGGGACTGTTAAAATAACAAAACAGTAAGTATCTCCTAACTAATATCCTTTAAAACAATTTATGAATGGTTTATAAATGTTTTTAAAAATAATATTATAGTTTACTTAAAAATTAAATAAAAATAGCGATATATAAAAAAACTTTAGTCTTTTACCCATGTGTATATCCTTCTTGGTCTCTCGTTTATAGTCTGTCGGATTTCTTGTAAGCATTTTCACCTTCATCTTTGATTGCTAAGGCACCTAACAAAAATTATACAATATAAAGCGAAATGAACATTTAAAATAGTTACTATAATACAAAATTGCAATAGTAAAATACATAAATAATAATAAAGATAATAATATTTGAGATTCAGCAGCATGCTTTCAGAGAGTTCTCAAATAATTACACAGCATTAACAAGATGCTTGGAGTGTATGTCTTAAAGGCCATGTTTACAAGCAGAAATTTGGTTATCAAGAACAAATGAGTACATTTGAATTTAAGTTGTATTGGTTTATTACTTATGTCTAAAACACAATAGATCATAACATGGCTGCTTCAGATGGAGACACATTGGCTTAATTGACACAAGAAACATTGGTTGAGATTCGAATGGTCACTCCTTTGATACTTTCTACTTGATAGTTCAAATTAAACATTAAAAATAACTCTTTTTCCAGCAAAAATACAAATTGACTCCATGGCAGAAGGAACGTTTCCAGATCCACCAACAGTTACTGTACTTACTATTCATACAATCACAAATGAAATATCTGATCGCTTCAAGCAGTCCAATTTCAAATCACACAAAAAACTAGAAGATATTCTTATAAAGCTGCATCAAAGATGAAATAGAATATCTATTTTTACATTAATCAGATGATGTTATAGAACTATTTTCAATTATATTTGATCCACCTCATTCAGTATGCTGTCTTAATGATATTTTCCTTACTATCAAAATATTATCAGTACCCCAACAACAAATAATCAATTTTATTATCACATTATGAAAACTGATTCTTGTCAACAACCCTGCAACTTCAGCTAATGTTTGAAACCATGTTTGAGGATCTGGACTAGTCTAAATAATCTCAACATATTTTAGATTCATAAAAAAATAACTGATCATGAAATATTGAAAAATTAGAAAGTGAATTTGTTTTAATGTATGAAACATGAAAAATTTGGAAATTTTAATAAATTACATTATAGAGGGACCATCCATAAAGTATTTATGCAGCCATTATACCAATTTTGACCACCACCCCTTTGTGTATGTACCTGTACTTTTCATCTACCACCCCCTCTAGAAGAATATACATATGTAGTTGAAATTCAATTTATTAAACAGACAATGTTAGATACATGTTGTGCCCTGTACAGCAAGAAAGTAGTGTAGGTGTGGAAAGTTTATCCAGGCATTGTAAAAGTATGGGGTACAATCATAGAGTTTAAAATTTTTTTTAATTTTAAAATTAGTCTGTTTTTGAAAAGTAGTGTATATACAAAATAAGCAAAGTGGACGAAGTAATGAAAGCAATGAACAGACTGTCTGACAGTTATGAATCAACAAAATAAGAATAATGAGCAGAATGGAGTCAGTATTATTAGATATTGTGGAATTTATATTTTATTTAATAGCTAGGTACTGGTAAAAAGGCTTGTTACATTTTTTTAAGAGCATATGTACACTTTTCGACCTCTACCACCCCTGTCTGAATAACTACTTTATGGATGGTCCCAAAGTACTTATTTACAAAAAATACTTTATTAAATATTATCAACTTGTTATAATAATTATCATATTATTATTATAATTATCACAAGTATTATCATAATCTGTATATTTCTATTTAATTTCATATTTTCAATTATTACTATCATATTATATATATATGCTTATCAAAATAAATTTATAAAACTTGAATTGTATGACAATTAAATAAACAAATAATTATTAATAAAAATATTTATAAAAAAGGTACAGCTTACATAAAATGTATTGTAATTTGTTTCCAATACACATTATAATATATATTATATATAACCTAATAACCAGATTTAATAATTTACAATATTTGTAAAGTAATACATTAAATATTGTTGAATTCATATATATATTATAAATACAGGGGGTGGGGCAAAAAATCAGTGCTCCTATAATTAAAAGTAAAAACAACATAGTGATACAATATATTACATACAAAATAATTCACAAACTGATTTTTATTGTCTTTTGTGTTCAAATTATCTACCATCTTCACTTCTACACACATAAATTCTACTTCAGAGGTTGTCACAAATGTCCTGACTCAGGCCCTCATCAAAGGTATTGAAAGCTTTGGATATGAGCTGTTTTAGATGGTCAAGACTGATGACACACTGTGGATCAACCTGGCTTATATTTTAACATTCCCCAAACACAATATAGTCCATAGGTCTAAAATAAGAACTCCAAGCTGGCCCCTTCTTCCAATCGCAGTTATCCAGAAACTCATCCAATGTCTCTCACTGCTTGGCTAAAATGAGGAGGAGCACCATCCTGTTGCCATCACAAGTTATTTATGATTTGCATTATATGAGGAATTGTAAATAATTTCATGAGTTCTAAATAGTAATTACTTGTCAATGTTCTTTCAAATATAATTCCAACCCATACCATAACACCAGGACTGTTCACAGATTTTTTAAAAGTGACATTAGGCTTGCTTTGAGAGTAATAAATGTAATTGTGTTGAATAACAGTACCATTCATGTTGAAAGAATATTCATGAGTAAACATAATGTTGACATCATCTGGGAATAAGCAATTTAAAGACTATTCCAAAAATCAACAAGAAAAACCAGCACATTCCTAGTGTTTAGGTTATAGGTACCAAAAACATGAATGTATGTTAATGTTATGATTGATACCATAAAGAGGTTGAACTAAGGATTTTGCTCCAGCCTGCCCCATCACAAAATGTGTTACTTGCCCACATGGATGTTTTACTTGCCTGTCTAAAATATTACTTGTCCATGATTTTCAAAGCAAAAAAATAGATAAAAGTATAATTTACTCCCTAAATATATATTATATGCACATATAAAATTAAAAGTTTTACATGACATAATCTAGAATATAATATTTACTCACATGATGCACAAATTGTTTGGTTATTGTATTGTAAACATGGTTTTAATAATAATTATATCACTCTCTCTCTCCCCTCACTCTCTAATATTATTTTAACCACGGCACTGTCATATATATTTAAATACTACTCTAAAGCAACAAACACAAAATGAATTAAACATAATGAATTTAAAAAAATAAAATAATTGTTCTATAGGTTCCATTGTTCCATATGGCCAATCAAAGTGATTTTAATAAATGGACAATATAAATTCCAAAATATTCTCATTATTATGCCTAAATGGACTTTCCCCAGTTTTTCAAGACCTATACAAACCTTATGTTAATAGAATAATTATTAATTTATTAAGTCAAAGCTTAGTCTAGTGTTTTAATTATTATTTGGCAACAGTTATCAATTTATTTGGGCAATAAGTAGCTGTCAGCTTATCTATACTAGTTAATAAGGTTTCTTTTAATCAGTCTATTGTTTAAACACATTCCCCAGCCTGCCATTCCATGACAATTGTACTCCAGATATTTATAAATATTGCTCCAATATAACTAGTGAAAGATAGGGTTGTATGGGTGTATACTATACATCAGATATATGCTTGTTAGGCTACATAGAATGTAGGCTGGCACATTCCTTCATTCATATCCTTTATAGGAATATTTTTTCATATTAAAAATTAATTAGCTTATCTTCTGTATTTATCCCCTCTTGGGGTTTCTATTTTGCTCAAATAATATTTTTTGTTATTACTCAAAATATATTATTTCACATACAACTAATACAAGGATGGCAGAGCCACACAGCCTATTCCATAGACATTATGTATACTGGTGACTAGTTAGAAACCCCCACCAGTTGAGAACTTTTTTTAAAGTTTTCAACTGGTCAGAAGTTCTGAATAGGTAAACCAGTTGAGAACTTTTTACATCTTTTTAAAAAGTTATCAACTGGTTGCCAACATATATGTTGGTGACTGTTTGTGGACATGTTGATTACATATTATATTAATTTTACACAAACATACAAACTTCATATATATATATATAGCTGACCTTCAGTTTCAAACTGTAAACAAACAGTCTGGACTAATTATGGAGATGTACACAATCAGTCACCACTATCCAACCATATATGGACACAACTGAAACTGACAGTCAGCAATATGCAAAGTTTGTATGTATATATAAAATTAATATTATATGTAATCAAAATGTCCTCAAGTAATAGGTAATAAATGTCCCATTCTGTTCCATCCTAAAATTGTCCAAGGGATGGGACAGAGTGGTAAGTATTAAAAATTCCAAAAATAGGTATTAAATGTTCGCTGGACATGGGTAATTAACATCCCCCTCCCAAAAAATTAACAAAACTAGTTTTAAATATCAAGGTAAAAATCATATAAAACAATTATTAATAATAGATAAATTGATGCAGTCTGAATCCTCCCTCTTCCTCTACCCCCACCTATAATGACATGCTGACCTGTGGACAAAAGGTATAATATGCATATAGGTAGCATATGCATGTGGTTTAGGATATAATGGCAGTTGCAGATCTGTGTCTTTTCCCCTGTGAACTGCTTGGTGGGTCCCGCTACATTAATTTAACAGTGGTGGTTAAGTGGGTTCATTAATTAGTCATTGCATGAAACAGATCCATACCATTTCTGCAGCAAAAGAACTGTTGCTGAACCCTGTTTTGCAGGTGAGAATGTATTTTCTCCTTATACAATAGTGTATGTGGAGGTGGTGGAAGAGGGATAATCTAGACTGTGCATCAATTTGTTTATTATTAATAATTTCATTTAAAATTCTTTTTTTTCATGGTACATTTATTACCCACCTCTAGTAGACATTTACTACTTATTTACTGCCATAGATGTTTTCGGGACAGGACATTTAAAATAAAATCATTTAAATTATACATATGGGAGTACACTTGTATGGGGCCATTCACAAATTATGTTACTCTAGGAAGAGGGAAGGGGTGTTTGTGATATCATAACAAAGTGTGACATGTGTATATGTATGAATGTATGTATGTATGAGCATAACAAAGTGGTGTGGCTTGTTCAAAATTTAAAATTTAATAAAAAATGTAATTTGTGATTGCAACCAGTTAGGAACCCCAATCAGTTCCAAACTGGTCGACCAATTGAGAACTTTTAAGATCTTCAAATAAAGTTCTCAATGGTCTAAATATTATTACGCACATATTTGTAATAAAAATAATACATAAGCATTTAATATTCTTATTTTTGTTGAAAACAGGTTGATCAGTTTCGTTTGCAAAAATTTTTAATATAATATTTTTCATAATGTAAAATAAGATATTACATTTTTTTATTATAATCTATATTAAATGAAATAAAGTATAATTACTAATAAATTATCTTTTAGTTTCAATAAACCATTATAAACAGCTCTAAACTCTTCTGACTGATCATGGATATTCACTGTAGATCATAGATGTAGATTGTATAAATTGAAATGTCCACAATCAGTCTGAACATGTCTATAAATCAAATGGTTGCCAATATATATCTGTATACTTTATAAAGTCTGATAAAAATTTATAATGCATTTATTTCAGATTACAGATAAAGTGTAACTTTAACTTTATAAATTTTTAGCCAAAACTTTGGCAAAAAAACTTTAATTTGATAAGTTTATTTGAAATTAAAGGATTATTACTTCATAGTTTTTTTTGTCTAACATGATGGGTAAGCATTCAATTTTAGATTGTAGATCTGCAGTTGCATGAGTTGAGTGTTATTTCCATGAGTCACAATGGCTATAGCAAGGGAACTTTTCCAAGGTGGTGTCTATTTACTTTTTATATTTAAAAAAGCCCTGTGATTTTAAATTTGGCCCCAAAAATGTTAGACTGCCTAAATTCCTTTTAAAAAATATGGGTGTCTTTTTATAAATCACATGTATCACATTTATAACAGCCATAAAATTCATGAATTAACTGCCCTTGCAAGGGCAGTTAATTCATGAATTTTATGGCTGTTATAAATGAGATCTGGTAAATGAAAGGTCAATTTTTATATATATATAAATTGCAAATAGCCAAAATCTCGTGGCAAAATCATGGCAGTTATTGAGTTTTAATTGATACGCCGTTCCTGCAACACCTGCAGTAGTAAAATGTACAAGACAAAAAATTGTATTAAGTAATAATAAGTAAGTAATATTAAGCAAATAAGTAACACGCTCGAATGTTACGTATCACTAACTTATAGGATAATATTCTTTGTTCTCATTTCAAAATAAATCTTATTAAAATATTGGTCTTATATTTTAAATTTATAAAATAGTTATATTTTTCTAATTCTAAAAAAGTAAATTTGCGGATATTCATAATTCTATTTTAAAAATGAACATTAATTATTTTATTGATTCACCTTCCCTTAAGCTTTATTAAATTTGTATAGTATAAATTGGTATAAATTTAAATTATTTTACTACTTAAAACACAATTATTTGAAATGTATTTGATATTTCCATACATATTCACATATCTAAACGTGGATATGTCAGGATATTTGTGAATATGTAGTAATATGCCACCACGAAACATTACATATACATCCATGTCGATATATGCATGGATCATATTATGTAGTGGATATGTAGCATATTTTCAACATATATACACAAATAACCTTGTTAATTGAAAGCTATAGGTATATAAGGTTATCATTAAAATTTTAAATTACGTCGGTCCAAGGTTCGCTGTGATGCGGTGAGCGTTAATCACTCAATTAGAGACTATAAAACGGGACATATATAGCCTTTGATTTTCTTCAATAGGGCCCAGCCCTAGCTGCAGCTTCCTAATTGTCTTATCTTCCAAAACACCATAAAAATAGTTTTTTACTACTTTGGGGAGAATTTTTCATTAGGATATGCGATAACCAGCTATAAATCTAGATAGCATTTATATATTGCTGCAATGCACTCATTCATCCATGAAAAAAAATCTATATTTTATAATTGGTATTATTTATTAAAATGCTGCTTAAATTATACAGTTCGTTATTATATTGAAATAATGGATTATATTTTAGTGTTACTGGGTGCAAAGGCCCCCTTACTGCAGTTTTTTAAGGAGAAAGTCTTGGTAGCTGTATATTTACAGATAATTAAACGTACGTGAGAAATTGATTGGAATTATTATATCTAATTACAACATTATTTATAAACAAATTGTCTTCTACGTTTTAGTCATAAAAAAATTCAATTTTTTAAATTGTTTTTAGTAACTAAAATGTAAACAAAATTTCTACCAATAATATCAGTAATAATTGTTCAATGTTACAATAATGCTAATTGTTCAATATTATAAATTGAATAAATTCGGAAACCGTATAAACAGCTTCGGCGACACAGGGAGATTTATGTACCTACTTTTGTTCAGGTCTAGACTGCAACAAATGTATCGTTAATTTAAAAAAATAGATATATTGCGGAATCCATTGTTATTTAATAATATATAGAAATATATGATTTGAATGCGCTAAGTATACATCTATAGCGATTTAAATTGTAAACGAAAAAATATTTTATAAAACCTTTTTTAACTTAGTGCTAATCATGGAATTTAAACAAAATTAATTATAAAAAATATGAATAAAATCCTATAATATGTATTCCAGTTTATGGAAAATGTAAAAAAACACTATTTATCTTGTAGCCAATACAACTCAAATAATTGTCTATAATTTTGGGTTCACTAGGTAATGAAATTATAAGTGTATATATATTTTGCTATAATAGATTTTGAACTAGAATACAATTAGAAATAACATTAAAAATCCCTCAACCTAGCGAATTAATAACAAAATAACATTTAAAGAGTAAAATAAAAACGTATAGTTTTATATATATATAATATTAGTAATACATTTATAAATTACTGTATGATTACTTCCATGATGATTTAAAAAATATCAAACGTGGAATAGATGTTATTTATTATTATAAATGGAATAATATAATACGAATTTGAACATTCCTTTATTTAACAAAAAGTATATTTTTTTCTATTTAAAAATAAAAGTCTGAGTACCATAATTTATTTTTCACTTACAGAACAAAAATAAGTTATATATATAAAATAAAATAATATAACATTAAATGTTGATATAACTGAAAATGTTTTGTATTGAGCAAATTATTTTTGCTTTTAATTATATAAATTTTGATTGATCAGTTCCTTTTAGTGAGCGGAGTATATAATGCTAAACGATTTGTTATCATTATGGAAACCTTTAACACATTGAAAGACATCGGGTACTACCAGTAATTTTGGTATTGACTTGGCACATATGTTGAGATGGAATGAGTGTAGGTACAAAAACTGATAAAGAACTTTAAATTCTCATCTATATAACAAATAATGGTCATATTATAGTAAAAGAAATAATACAGTATTATTAAATAAATTAAAATTTAAAAAAATTATAACGGAAATGTGTTTGACAGATCCATACGATACACATATATAATAATAAAATGATATAGAATTGTCAATTAACATACATAGTTACATAATATATTAATATGGCTAACTGGAATACAGTAGAAATAATATTAATGTTATATCACAAGTATCTTATCGTGACTTTGTTGATGAAACAACACTATCATTTCGAAACCTTTGGTGCAGACTAGCTACCCGGAATCGAAGGATGATCACTAATATCGACGTTGCTATGGGATCTCGCTCGTAATATTAAGGCCATTACACTGACATCTCGAGGCTCCTCAAGTTCCATGGACAGCCGATTAGAGACAAGATTATAAGCTACATGAGTAAGAATGCTATCCAAGTGGGCTAGGTTGGCACTGTTCGACAAAGTCTGGGCCTTTGTGGATGTTGAAGCTTGGGGGAGAACAGAAAGTAATTGCCACAAGACTTCAACGAACTCGGACCTCCAAGAAGCACTACATAAAAACAAAGAAGAAAGAATGAGAACAAAATTAAAAAATGAAATTGTGAGTCTACACAAAAAAGTTATTAATTGATAGAACCTATTTCGGAAGGATCAATTTAATACTACTTATAACTCACCCATCCATGTTCGTATTCACATCTAAGTAATTCACCAATCCCCGGTAGAACAGTTTCGATTTCTCCACCCCAACCATGGCACCATAAAGGCCCCTGAGATCCACACTGGGAAAGAAGATCAGCGACCAACCGAGCGATTGGATCCCAGACGAGCCAGAATGATCGGGTTCTTCAAAGGGTTGATTTTCTGACCCACGGGATAATGAGACAAGCTGGGGCAGGCTGCTTTTGACTCCGGCACGTCGTTGAAAGTCTACGCGGGAAGAGAACCACATCTCCATAACTACCCGGAGATGCCGGTCAATTGGTGACTTCTCGGGCAGAGGTCGAGAGTCCTGTGCCAGTTTAATATTTGACAGGTGATCCCAGTTGTCAATGGGAACCTTGTTTTTGGCTAGAGTCGTAAGATATTATGATAATTTGATTTAAATAAAAAGGTTTTAAATTAGTAAACATTCAATTACATGGTTTATTAATTAGGAAAATGCGGATTTTGAATTTATTCATTCATTAAAATGGTATCAGTATTCGTAAAATAAATAAATAACTCAGTAAACCGACCTTGCTTATTGTCCACAGTTTTCGTGAGACGAACGACCAGTCTTACACCAGGCTCTCTCATTGCATTCGTTAACCTGTCCACCTCCTTGGAATACAGAAATATAACCGGTATCTCCACTTTCAAATCCGCCGGCCCTAGCGAGGACATAATCAAAGAGCCGTCCACCTCGAAGCTACTCCCCGGCACATTATCCATGACTATGACACCCACAGCCCCCGCGCCTTCCAGAAATAAGGCTTTCTCTAAAAATCCACAGCCCCCACCGCGGCGCACCAGAGCAATTTTCCCGTGAAGCCGGGCGACGTTACGTAGCGAAGAACAGGCATCGATAGGTTGCGCGGCTTGGATGCCGGCCTGTAATTCTGGCTCTCCTACCGCGGGGAAGAGATCGAAGTGCGCCGGGGAACCGTAGAGCACAACGTGGGAGGATCCAGTACTGAAAATGACGTAGCGTCGGTCGTCTTTGTCTGTTGGAGGGATTACGTCGAATCGGGTGAAAGAATTAACTTCTAATTCGGTTTTCACTATACATAGGTGAGGACAGTAATGATTAATAACGGTTTAGAATAAATATACTTACTAACTGGAGTGCTGAGGAGTTTCGTCATATCGTCCATAAAATGTTTACCATCTTGAACCATGCTCTCCGATTCCGCCTAGAAATATAGAAAGAGAGAACTACAAATATAGGAACCAAACAAGAAGTAAACACAGCATGAGTCGACTTACAAATTCTTGATTGTGCACCAGCTTGATAGAACCACCATACATGGGGATTATCTCAATGCCCATCTTCTTGAGCAGATACTGGTGGACACTGCTACTGACAATGAGGTCAGAGGCCCTCAAAATCGGGCGTCGTTTCCACTTGCCCCAGGGATTCCTGTCCCCCGGCAGGTTATCGGCACCAGGAAGATTGTAAGAGGTTGCCCCAACCCACTGCCCTCGACTTTGACTATTTTGGTATGGATGGAGACGAGAGATCAAATCATGGAGAGGCAGTCGAACCGATTCGGTGAATTCGGCCCGGGCTGACTTGCGCACCTGGAAGGGATCAGTGTCCGGGTTTCCCGGGGTGTGACGTGGCAGTGCTACCGTGGCTCGATGGTAGTGGTTAATGCAGTGTTGTTGTCGGTTACGTGTGCTGGAGGTGCGGGTGGTGGCGACGTCCTTTCGAGTGAGAGAGAGCGGTAGTAGGTGGGCTTCAGTGGTCATCACATAGTCAGAGAGGTCGATAGGAAGGTCGGTAGCGGGGTCCGCAAACAGAAGGTAGAGATACTTCATTGTCTCGGCCAAAAAGAATGAATCCATTTGATCGTAGTGGGTCAGAGTGCGAACATCCTAAGATTGAGATTAAAATCCTTGTCCAAAATAATACTCTTCTTATTTACATTTTAAATATAAATTATGGAAAGCCAAAACATGTTATACCCATTGATATCGTAATTAACTTCTCTAGATAGGCAAACTACTACCCTTTATACGTAAGGCAGGGTCCGATACAAAAACGGGCAAATCAATGCCAAACAGATTAAATTGACTGAAATAAAAAATCATATAAACAAATCATTATAATATCCCATATACGACAATAAGGCCTCATAATGTTAAAAAATTAAAAGAACTTACTTGTGCAAAGATATATAGACAGATTTGGTCTACTTCACATCTCTATTTATTAAATTATCGGCCGAACAAGATTTCAACATTTTTCTTTTTGCACATAATTTAATTTGAGTTTGCCGATCTAGATAAATATTATTACGATGTGAAGGGTTATCCTTTGTAGCAAGGAATAACGAGTACTCTGTCTGCATTTTGCAAATGCAACAAATGATATCGGTTACCTCTATAGCAGCAAATCCACAGCGCACGCGTGCATACTTGTTGAGATTTTCGACAATTTGCTTCCCTACTTGTAGGTAATGATCGTCCCCTGTGGCCCTGTAGAGCAGGTAGGTGGACTCGACAAATTCCGGCCTGAGAGGGTGCTGTCCCCAATGGACCCCCAGATCTGTGGTGAAGGCCTCTGGGATAAAGTTGTGACGTTGCACTACCTGATACAGTACCTCGTGAAGAGCGATTGCCGGCTTCACATCACCCATCATCACCTATCAATCAATAGTTGTTCCAAGTAAATTGGTATTATTTATTTTGACAGTGTCGCATACCAATAATTCCCATTTCTAGTAATAGACGAACATTTCCACATTGATGTGCTTTCTATATATGACCAAAACTCAACATGTATTCACTGCACGTATAATATAATCACTCTATGAAATATGTACTGATATACTTAGCAAACCTTTGTATTATACAAGTTAATTTACTATACTCCACATATCATGTCATCTACCCTACCCTGGATCGTGTAAGAAGTTTTAGATACAATTTGTACAATTTGTGTGTGATAACGAACACAAGACAGACATCTATACTATCAACCGACACCATAAATGATTTCTAAATAGTTTAATTGTCACATACTAGTTCATAAAGAGAATAAGAAGTTTGTTATGGTCATTAAAAACGATCAGTATTATAACTTTTTTATTATAATTTAAAGCAAAACGTTTATCAGAAAACACAATTAATATTTTATAATAATGGAGATTATACTACTGATCTAAATGTAAAAAAGGTTTAAAGTAATTTAGAAGTAACCCGACCATATCGAAACATTTAAATAAACGTAATATCATCTCAATTATACCATTTATTACATAATCATTCTATTGTTCAACTTAAAAACACTTGGACCAGACTCAAATTTTAAGAAATAAAATTGACTAGTTTAAGAATTCTTACGGATTTACTTAATTTGAACTTTCTAAAAGGTCAAGTATTATTAGCAGAACTATATATAACATATATGTACTCATACTCGAAAGGAAATAGGCTATTTTAAAACAGTAAAACAGTAATGCTAAAATTGGTTCACTAGAAAAACTTTTCAAATAGCATTCAAGGAAATATATTGTTATTTTGTCATATAGAAAGAATGGTAATCCCAGTAAAATTAACACAAGTACGAAAAGGTGACCCACCTGTAGTCCCGGCCAAAAAGCGTGGAGAGCATCCATATAGTTGCGAACCCTCTGCTGGGGCTTGTGCATGTGAACATCGAGCAGGAAAGGGATCGGGGAGTTAGTGGCTGTACTAACATAACGATTTATAGCTGAGTAGTGCTTGTTGAAACGGTGAAGATATTCTTCTTCTCCCAGGAGAACATAGGCTTTAAATAGGTACTCGTAGTAGGAGTCGATACCTGCCCCAACGCCGCTATCTAAAGGGGTATCAGACAAGCGTATATTTTGTAAGAAGCACCTATAATCAATCAATACAAAAATAGAACAGGAATTGCTATTTCCAGAAAACTTTATCAATTAATTTTACTTCATGCTTTTATTTATATTATCTGCCCCAATTAGATGATGAATTTCCTATTTTAATATGGGAAAACAATAATAAGTAATGGTCAATAATTGTTGTTCATAATTCATACTCTCCTAAAAATAAGAATAGATGTTTTGCAAATAACAAAAGACTCACCATGCCTGATCCACTGACCATTGTGAATGTTTATAACTGTGCCGACTAGATCCGAT
Source organism: Vannuccia rotundouncinata (assembly GCA_034780395.1). Lineage (NCBI taxonomy): Eukaryota > Metazoa > Platyhelminthes > Proseriata > Coelogynoporidae > Vannuccia > Vannuccia rotundouncinata. The sequence continues at coordinate 3,138 of JAUZNC010025286.1, read as the reverse complement.
TTACGATTCCTGTTCTCCCATAGGTAGGTCATGGCTCGAGAAGCCTTCTGCTCAAACACTGGATTCCCAGTGAGCCTACTGAGTGCGGCAAACTCCAGGATCATACTGCCGGCACATGCCGTGCATGTTGTGTCCTAAAGTATTAGCATAGACAGTTTAGAGACAACCATTTCAGCTACAGAAAACACAAATAGAAAAAATGGTAAAAGCAGTCTTTTATATATGATTATTTAAATATTTGTTTGAATCGATTACACTATATTCAAAATCTAATTATATATGTGCATAAAGCGCAATTCTTTCTTTTGGTTTCAAAAAGTGTGCTGTGTATAAATTGACCAGTAACTTGATTTTTTGAATATGAAATCAAGCCACCAGTTTAGATCATTATTAATTCGATACAGAATAATACAACATAGCGGTAGGTTTCTATCGGCAGTATTTGATAATTACTATAATATAATCATTGGTTTATAAGTCTCAACTCACACTTTCTGACCAAAAATATTGTCTCAAAATTGTTATATGTTTTATTACTTTAAATACGTAACCATCAAAAATAAAAGTTGGCAAATTACAGAGTATAATTCAATTATGTATTTGTAATATTTAAATAAAACCATAACATATTCTATTACCTCGGGTCTCACATTACCACTCTTAGCCGAGCGAGCAAGGCCCCACCTCAGGTTAACTCTAGGATAGGGCACTCCGGTAGAGGTGTTGAAAGAAGGTAATAGCCTTAGTCCGATATCCTCAGCCATCTCCAAGAGTTCGCCGCGATACCAGCTCATACGAGACTTATCCTTTGACTGAAGAGCCACTGCGGAAACATGACCCCCAATAAGACCTCTAGAGGGTGTAACGAGGTGTGAAAATGGATTTCAATAATATATTTTTGAAATATATTTTTAAAGAAGACTTACCCAACAACTCTAATATTAGTTTCGAAGACTGATACATCTATATCCCGATCAAAAGTAACATGACTTATTACTTTTCGCACTGCTGATTCAAACTCTGCCGTCTCATTGAGAATCTGAAATGTCAATAAAAATAAGATAATGAACAGACATTAATAAAAAATGTTAAATAAAAAGCAACATCACACTAGTCTGACTTACAAATAAAGTGTCGAGTGAGTCAATTAGAGTGAGTGAAAAGTTTCCAAGGACATCATCAATTTCGCCTTTGGAAGGGGAGGATCCACGATAGCGACCTTTACATGTGAGTGGCATTAATTCATCAGCAGGAAATGCATGATCCTATAAAGAACAAAACATTCCATATTATTAATATCAATATAAAAAGCGTTAACATTGATATCAATGTGTTTTTTCTAATCATGTAGTATTTTTGATAAAAATTTATTAAATATAGAAATCATAATATATATATATATAATTATAAGAGAATAGTTGGAACTCACAATATAATTATTGTAGGCATGAAAGAACATCTCTCGAACTTTTTCCCTACATGTAGAAAATAGATGAAGTTAGGAAAATACTAGATATAATAGTTAATTGTTACTTACCTCCATTTAATGCGCTCAGCTCTCTTCATAGAATTACATTGATTAGTGAAAATAATTAGTTTAAAAATAGTCAAAACAACTATGAATGATGTAAATGTATTCCAATTCCATGTTCTATTTAAAGGAAACATAATCTGAAAACAAATGAGTAATAAATATAATTTATATCAACATTTTCACATAAAAGCTGATTTTTTTGTGTTTAATCATAATATAAAAATACACTAACCATAATTGAAATAATCTATTTTAATGTATGCAGTTACAAAATAAATATATCATTTATTTTTTATTGTCAAAATAATAATACAAATAATCATAGATTCATTTTTTATGTTTAAATAATTAATATGGTTTAAAATATTAAAAAGGTAAAAATCATATTTTAAATTACTAAAGAAAGTTTAGAAAAATGTTCAGATAGTGTTAGTTTTTTGCATAATATAAAAAAAAATAAGTCATTGGTTAATAATGACAGTAAAAACTAATAACTTGTATCCTTAAATAGAATTCAAATGAAGGTGATACTAATTTGTTGCATATTTTCAAAAAAAAATCAAGGTTATGTTTTGAGATATAATCAAAAAATAATTTAAGTTTTGATTATTTATGGTTTTAAATATTACAAAGAACACTAAATCTGAAAAATGTGCATATATATACATGAAATATAGGAGCAAGGTGAATAATAAGAATATAAGCAGGGGAAGAATAAGATGAAATAACTGAAAATTAGGTATATAATGAAATGAAAGGCAAAAGTTTAGTTGGTGATAATAAATATATGTTAAATAATTTATAATTAATGTAATTTAAATTACAGAAAAATGTTCTCTAAATTTTTCAACTTTAGCTAAGCTTTTTAATTTCTAGTTAATTAATTGTTACATATAGTTTTGGACCATCAAACTGATTAGTTAACTTGTTTTAAACATGTAATTAAAATTGAAGAACAATTGACATAATAAATTCCAAGACTTTTCAAATACATATTATTAATTTTGAAACCATAAAGACTAAATTTATTTGAGCTACTTTTATTAAACCTTTTACATTATTATATTATTTAATTAAAAATATAATAAAATATGTCTATCCAAAGTCTGTAAGAGCCAGTAGGATTTCTTTCAATGACAATTCTTGGCAATCATGCTGTGCATAATTTTATTTATAAACAGATAGAAAATGTCTAAAATCTTAGGCATGCAATTGTCATAGAAAAAATAAATGGGTGCCAGCCTGCATTTATGTTTTTTGTAAAATGAATATTTTAAAATATATATATATATATTTAATTTCTGATTGTTTGTCAGATATATTCTCTTTGGCTATATGGAAATGGGGATATTGTAGTAGTGGTGTAAGCAGGACATTTTTTAGTAAAAATTATTGCTAACAGAGCTGTCATTTTTTTAGGCTATTCATATTCTGTGAAATCCCTGAATTTCATAAATGTTTTTAGAGATGTTTTTAACCATTTGTACCCAGGTGGCAAGACAGTCTTTCCATGAGAAAATGTTCACCCCCCAACAGGTGGCAAGACTGTCTTGCCATGACAATTATACTAGTTTTATGGAGTTCTAAAAATAAATTCTAGCTAA
>JAUZNC010025275.1:3987-15251 GCA_034780395.1 Vannuccia rotundouncinata | reverse complement strand
AAATGATGCGAATGATGTAAAATATTTCAAATTTGAACGATTAATTGATTGCAGTTGTAGGATAAATAGATTAAACTACCAGTTTCATCGGAGTTAAACGATCAATATACTCGTGCAATACGCGACTCCTATATTAAACGTTTAACTTCTCAAGACCGGTAGTTATCCTATACATACTCCCTTTATTTGAGATTAACTATAAACAATAGTTGAACTATGAAGTTTTACTTACTTCAGTTTTTAAATATATTTTAGTTAAATTATGGAAGAGATATAATGATGTATCAATATATTTAATATCCACTCAAATATTAAATGTGTACAAGCTTGTTACATTTGACATTCGTCTACTACGCGTATGAAACATTCTGATTTGTGTCATATTAATTTCCTTATTTTACTTGGAGTTACATGAAGTAACGAAATTCGTATGTTTTGAGCTGTTCGCAGTGAAACTTTGGCTAATTGTATCTTATACACACATTTTAATCAATACGACCCTTACAAACCGAGAATATATTCCCAGGGAAGGTAGCCGAAATCCTTCTGTATTGGAGAGCGGTGGCAAATGTTAATTCCATTATAATAAAAAGGGATCGTGTTTTGATTGTACTCTTATCTGTGAAACTTCCTGCTTTCTGTTGACTTTCCCCAATCCGACCGTTAAAACTTCTTCTTATTGGGGATTTATGTGTGTACATATTTACTCTAAAACACACAGCCATGATTCAAATAGAAATTAGAATATCAATTCTTTATTTATAAGCTATTCTCTAAATCCATAATCACCGTCTTCTCTTTCTCTCCCTCTAGGTCCGGCAACAGTTCGCATGGTATCCAACAATGGTCCCCCACTACCAATGCCAATGCAAGTCCCCCCAGGACACCTCGTACAGCAGATTGTTGACGAGAACGGAATCCTCACCCACGTGATTTTGTCACCTTACCCTAACCATGCCGGCCACATGAATCCCCACGTTTCCCCGATGGGATGTCCCCCTCCCCATCCTTCTCCACACCACAACAGTCCAGGAGGCTACTGCGTAAGTCTCCCTATTTTGTACCAACAAGGCTAGTACATCACATATACTCAGATTTTGTTGTCAGCCTGAGCTACATGTACACACCTTACCTGACTGAATAAATAAGTTATAAATTCGTTTTTTATTTTGCATTTTTTATTCAAAATATACATTTTTAGTGTTTTTATCACCCATTGTTAAGTTACATTTTATGTGTATAGTTTTAGAGAAATGGCTCCGTCGATGATGCTGTGACGAAGATCATTTTATCTGTCGAATTATGAGTAGTTCAATTTTATCTTTCATCATTTTAGAATACATTTTCCACAATGTGTAATATAATCAATAGTTTAACTTTTAAATAACATTTTTTGAATGCTAACTGACGATAGAAATAACACGGAACAAAAAAATACCAATCGTAACGAAGTTTGGGGATGCAAACATGCATTGAATGAGATTGCTTTTCTCTTTATTTCTTACCTACAATATGCAGGCTATAATACTCGCTTTTCTCCACTGCTGGCAGTCGATATTTTCCTATCTATATTACCCACCAATCATCATCCAATTGAATTCGAAAAAGAGACAAAATTCTTTGGATCTGAGAGCCTTCTTCGTTTCTAGTTTTGTGGCTGTTTTGTTTTCTGCTTCTTGTACGTCACCCCCACCTCCTCCCCTCCCCACCCACCCTCCCTCACTGATATACTCCTTTTCAATCCATGTTGTCTGCTAACTTTTGAAGAAGAAAAAAGTCTATATCTCCATTTCTCTTTCCTCACCCCTTGTCTATGGTAGTTTAAAGGTTTTCCTGATAAACCTCGCAGTCTTATCCACTATACTCAACATGGTCGGTTCTTTCTCTTGAATCTCCTTCCTTCACTCTTTCTCTCCTTCGTTAGTGGTACACAATTGCAGCCGCTAGAGACGTCGATACACCCCCAAATATCACTATCAACAGAGAAATTCATCTTCCAAACGAAATAAAATGGTCACAAATTGCTGGATTATATTTGTAAATTATAGCACTGGTTCATATTGTTCTTTTATTTATTAAATGTTGTTCAGCTTTGAATTATAACCAAGCTCCCTGACGTGTGTTCTGTTCTGTTACTCGGTATAAAATATTCATTAAATATAAACCAATCTATTTCTTTTATTGAAGAATCTTTATTTGTCAAATGTTCAGCTTGAAATATTTATTTGTCAATTAAATAGACCTTCCATTTTGATGTGTGAGCAATATAGGAACAATTATTTTTAAATGCACCCTTTATAGAAAAGGAAATCATATTAAAGTTAAAAACCTGAGTTATTATCATATCGATATATCGAAATTAGCCTTTCTCATCTAAAAACTACAAATATTTCAATTGATTTAACAGTATAAGTCGGATCTATTTTAAAAGAAATAAAAACACATAATATGATGTTGTCTACATCTTTGGCTGAAGATTCCTGTTTTGAGTGTATTCAATTTAGTGAAATCTCATAAATTATAAGACTACAAAATATTCTAATTTGCGGATAACTGTCAACGACTGAATTGAAACTAATCGGTTATCCTACAACAGCGGAATAATCTACTATAAAGAATTGTATAATAAAATAATTTCAAGCGTTAATTATACTTTCTTTTTATAATAAAATATTCCAAGCCCGCAATTTGTTTCTATTCAGTTTATCCCAGTTCTGTGCTATAATGGTAACAAAAATTTGCAAACGCTCTAACTAAATGGCCCACTACTCTATTCGAACGTAAAAAGACAGATCCACTGTCCAAGAAGTGTTACAAAATGGAAATTTCTAATTGACTTCTCTACTGGCAGATATGTTAGGATCATAAATATTATATTTACAATCGGTAACTTCTACACATCCCTATAATTTCCACGTATTATTTCTTGTTTTATATGGTCAAGCAATTTCCTTGAAGTTTTGTTTTGTTTCTCAGACTCTTGTTAAAGTATGCTTTAAGGAAGTTTTTTTTTCGTTTTTCCTCTAAATATTTATTTACTATAAAATCGATATTATTCCATAACTTACACACTTGATAAAGGGAGTTTTGCTAACTCAGGTGGGTTGAATAAAGCGTTAACTTGGCCAAGCTGCTTGTCTTGTCTTGTCCACTGGTTTCATAGTAATAAAAAGCAACACTTCTCAGACAGTAAATAGAGGAAAAATCTTTCACCATGTAGACGAATCTTTCATAGTAGATAACTTATAAGCAGCTTTGAACATCGTGGCTTCTCAGTAAACCATTGACGCATAACATAAATGACGTGCTATTTTAATACTCCGATAAAGTATCCTCACAACATCCCTTATTAAAAAATACAACTATAATTCAAGATTTTTTGACAAAAATAAGCGCCCAAAGTTGTTTAATATATTGAGCAGCAAAAGTTAATTACTTTTAGGCACATTGCAACACACCAACCCTTTTAATATTTCCCATTTTAGCTGCAGACGTATAGTATCAAATTTGTTTTAGAAGGATGAAAACAAGAGATTAATTGTCGCAGTTAACTCTTTGAATATTTTGTCGAAAAATTATGGATATAAAGATTGATTAAACCAAAGTGGATTATACCAACAACAATTTTCTAGATAGGCTTCCCCTAAATGAAAATTGTTTCGGTCGTATTAAAAAAGTAGGACTAATATTAGAATTCGAGGCAAAAACATGATGCGAAATTTAAATAACTAAAAATAAAAAAAATGGCGAAAGCTAATAATAACTTGTAGAATTCTATCACGTAGATCCGGATATTTTCTCCCCAGTTTTTTAAAATAAATATTAATCAAGTTCTATTTATATCGAACATTATTTTCGATTCACCGAGTCGTATAAATTAACTTTAACACGTCAGACAATTTAATTTCAGCATAAAATCGATGTAAACTGAGAAATATGAGCCGGCAAAGTTACTGCGAAATTCAGATCTATAGAGTAAGTATTGAAGTTTTATGCAAATGGCGTCCTGGCGACCTGTACATTTCTCAAGTTTTATCGATTTTACTTCAATTGTGACGCTTTAAGTCAGCCTGATATTTACTCACTCAATTAGCAACATAACCGGCTTTATGGCTGTCTTACCTTGAATATTATATTGTTTAAAACAAAATTTTAGATATCAAAATTAAAGTAATTATCATTCTTGAAATCTCTTTATCCTCAACAGGGTAACAACGGGACCATGGGAATGTTTCCTGGTCACCAATATTCCCCCTATCAATCCGGGGCTTATGGGGGCCATTACTCTAGCTACGGTATGATGTCCGGACACGCACACGGAAGTCATCAATGCAATGGTGAGCCGTTTCTTTCTTGTTATACATCCAATTTGAAATTCGTGATCCTCGAATTATGAATAGAATTAAACTATTGGTATCAGATCAACCCAAACACTTTTCCTGATAGAATGAATGGTAGAGCAACTAAGGCGTATTATAATTCTTAATTTCGTCACGTATTGTTCCTCTTCAGTTGTTTTCATAAATATGTTTTATTCATCATACGAAAACCTAATTTACCGAGTGTTTTAATATTACTTGGTTGAAGAAAGTGCATTTAGGATGTGAGGATGTATTGATTGTGTTCTAGGTGAATTAAATATTTACAAATGTAATAAATTTGAACAGAGCTTTGATGTTAATGGGCTGAGTACTCCAACTTGTTCGGAAACCATTATTGATACAAAAGGTTAATCGAATAACTCTTGCAAATAGTATTATGTAGGAAAAGGTAGTCTACCTGTGAATTTATGGATGGCAACAATTGTCCAATAATTTTACAGTCACCGTGTATTAATTCAAAACCATAATTTGTTCTCTTCTAAATTAACAAGATTTCTATAATTAATATTAAAAGTTTCGAACAAATTTGGTAGGAGATTATATGAAATTGACTCTATAATATGTTATTAATCGTTTTAATCTATAATTTCTTTGACAACAACACGGAATGGTAACTTAAGACGTAGAAAATAATTTTCCTCAATTCAGGATACAATGTTAGACTACTTTAATGTGTGCTCATAAAAAATATCTACTGAATAAATGGATGAAATTAAAATAATTCTTCCATTAAATAGAAAATATAATATTGAGTAAATAACAGAGATATAACTATACATTATATTATATAGAGAGGAAATTATTGAGTATAGTATTGTCTGGACTAGCTGCTATGCACGATATTTTAATTAATAATTAGTCTATACATAAATATGTGATCAATGTTTGTGTTATGGTTTAAAATTTCATATTAGTTTTATTTTCTCTACTGTAAAGAATAAAACGTGGCATATATAATTATACAGAAGAAAATGACGAATGAAATAATTTCAGATTACACCATAATATTTGAACATGTAGTGGAAGCAGCTCAGCAGGCAATGTCTACGTACAAGCGTCTTAGCTTGTTAAGGGTTGATTTATTCAACAACAGCACTTTTGATGTTTTAACCAATTACCAAATCGATAATCATTATTGTAAATCTCTGGGCTTCAATTATTTGGACTCTTATAATATGTGCTCCCCATAACAATCTTTTTACAAACTGCACTTAACCCTTTTTGTACACTACTTATTATTGAAGAGGTTCATGATCACACAAATTCATAACAGGCACGCCGACACTCAGATCACAGCTCTTATTATATAATTGTGCTATGTGCAGACGTCAGGTTGTTTACTATAGCTGCGCCTCTCTTGTGAATGAAGTATTTCTATTCTATTCATTGATTATGTTTGCTAGTGTATGTCATGAGAACCAACCGAGAGAGAAAGAGAGAAGAGGGAGATTTCTCTGATCATTGACTCCAAAGTCGAAGAGTCGATTAAGAACTTTTTCTCCGTCCTCCGATTGTGTTATGCATATATAATTATTACACCAACTGGGTTGGTTAGAGGATTATTTTCCTCTTCGCGTTGACTAATAGTGGAGAAAGTTTTGAAATGTTAACTCCATTAGTTTCAAATTTTCTTTTTATCAGGTTGAGTCTACCCTCTTCTGCACCCTATACCGTCCTCCACCTTCCTTGAATTCATTATATATATTTGAATCAAAGAGAACTTATAACTTTTTATTTCTAATAATACCAGTGTAGACAGTAGCGTTATAATTCTGTGATAAAGCTGTTGTTGGGCTTCAGTATTACATCTCAGTGAATGCAGTAATAGAAGCTGGTTAGTTTGGTTTCGTTGTATCTTTAATAATAATTGGAAAAATGAAAATATTTAGGTGTTTGCATTAATTAAAATTCTATAATTGAAAAATGTTGCATGGATTATTTATGAATTTTCATTTCAAAATATTAATTAATATATATTATACATAATATTACGATATTCATAAAAATAATTATTAAAAATTTTAAATTCTGAAAAAGATGTTTTTATACTTTTCAAGGTTTTAATTTAATTCAAAATACGACAATATTATTTTTTTATTTACAATAATAATAGGCTATCATACACATAATATTTTTGTTTAATTTATTAAACCGACGATATCTCAATATCAAATATAATATCTAATAGCAAAACTTTTTTGGAAAAGAAATTGTCATTTAATATTTATATTTATTACAAATCATTAGAGACACCGTTCATAATCCACCCATGCAGCCATTACTAACTGAATATTATCCGCTAATAAAGATGTTTGATAAGTCAAACATTCTATTTAGGTTAAGTATCCTGTTACAACATAGTATATAAATAGCGATATTATAGGATATCCGTGTTATTTACATCATATTTTAGACCTTTTTTTAAATATATAATAGCATCATTGTTCATCATCATAAAATATTTATGTTTTTCAACAGATTGAAAAAACACATTTGAAGTATAGAAGCAATAATAAAAAAAGTCATGTATAAATTTGTTTCTGTATGGGAACTGGAAGTTAAAGATATATTTTGACTTATATGATTACTAAGTTTAAAACTCAATCATTACCATATTGGCGATATTGAGTCGGAATATTTTAAATCGTTCGAAATCATGAGGGCCCATAGACAAAATAACATCAAAGAATTGTCCATGTGTGGGCCTTATTCATGACAACATTTGTAACCGTATTAAAAATACAGTAAAGGACTTATTCGTGAATGATTAGGTATTCAAGATTGTTTATTTTTTGACTATGGTGTTACTTTTTTCTCTAGGAGTATATTGATTTTTTGTTGTTTTATGGTAACGACCTCTTGATGTCCTTTTGTGTGAGACCTTCTATCTTTGTTTGCAATATCATTGATTATGTAAGTAAAGCCGAAGGTGCTGTAATCGTTTAAATTAAAGAAGAGAAATAAATTAAATTAATGACAAATCAGATACCTGTGACAAGGATGTCTAACCTCGAAATATAAGGTTATTTAATTTAGTTTATTTCCTTTATTTTTTGTTATCATTGATTATTATTGAAACAATGCACTGAAGGACTCATTCATTAATTAAATAGGATTATGTATAGTCAAGATTAATCATTGTTCGTCCATGGTGTTACTTTTTCTCTACAAGTATATTGCTTTTTCTTTTCTTTGCCTCATAAACACGCATGCGCAACGGCTAAACATTTAAATAAAATTTGAATGATTATTATCCCTGTTTTTATTAGTTGAAAAATTGACGTCACTTAAGAGAAACGCCTACGGTACAAGCTAATAATAATGTTCGATTACTGAGATGATATCTGTGTTGTATAATTCCTACATACATTGATATAATCATTAATATTTAAATTATAGTTTAGCTTGTAAGATTGCAAATCAATTGCGATCAAAATACAAATTATTTACATATAAAGCCTTTACTAAATATAAAGATTCTGAAATATTTTATTTATTCAATGTTTCCTTATTTTAAAATAATCCTTTAAACATTTAATATTTTTTCACTTATAATGTAGAATGCTTTACACTGCAGAACTCATGCTCTACTCTGCAGAACTCATGCTTTACACTGTTAAAGCACCTTTACCTTACTGAATTTCTATAGGGCGGTTGGCGACGAATTGCGTTCCTGATAAAATTACCCAATCCGTCCGACGAAAACGGTATTTGTCTGGTGAACACAAATCGTCGTCAACTGGGCTGCTGCCATAAAAGACAGCACAAAAAAACTGCATGATTTTATCCGATGCGATTAACACGACAAAAGAAAATTGTCACGTTAATAATAATATTTTTACCAAAATGAAAAAATTCAATAATATTTCAGACTATAATATATAGTATCTTCCATATTCTCTAAAATATTATTGATTTTTATTCGTTTGGTGCACAATGATTGGCTAATCTTTGTCCACTTTTGTCATTGTCTAAAATATTATTTTTTTTATTCGTTTGGTGCACAACGATTGACTGACTAATCTTTGTCTACTTCTGTTATCGTTTTACAGGAGACCTTCTATATCAGTGTCTAAATATTATTGAATTTTGATATCGTTTGTTGACGACCTCCTATATTTGTCTACAAGATTATTGTTAGGTACTGTTCGGTGAACGACCTTCTATATTTTTCTTCAATAATATTGATTTTTCATTCCGTTTAGTTAAAGTTACTGTTAGGTGAACGTCCTTCTATCTTTTCCTAACAAGGTTATTGATTTTTGTTACTATTTTATTTAGAAGAAATCAACAAATAACAGCTGTTATTTTTACAAAATTTCTTTTCTTTTGCAAAACTTACTTTTCGAAAAAGTTTAACATAAGATTGTAGAAAAAAATTGTACACATATACATGTCATTAGTAAGTATGGAATTGATGTTAAATCTTTTTATTATTATTTATGTCAATAATTTCATTTTCGACGTTTATTTTCTGTCATGAAAAAAATTGACTAATTAAATTATTTAAAAAAAATGTATCATTACTTTCTGGTTATAATACCTCATTAAATATATTATTGTAATAATCCCACTCAATACGACCACTATAATTTACTTATTTATCTCTACAAAACTCTTTCTTCAATCTATTTTAGTCTCAACTCTTATTAGATTTGAGTTTGAACAGGCTAGCAGTAGCACTAGTGGCTTTTACGGTAATAACACCACCAGCAGAATTAAATTCTTATCTTCTCAACTCCACAACTTAGCGAATTTTATATCGACTGATACAAATAAAATAAGGATATATTACTTTGTCAGTTGCATATTGTCACCCCCTTACTCTGGGTTATTGGCCAAAATTTTATTATCTGAATAAGAATTTATTTATTCAGGGTGACAGCATATAGGCAATTTGAATGAACAATGATATGGCCTCCATTCTTTCTCTTCTTATGATTGTTTGGAAAGCGGCTTTTTTGGGAATAAGATCGGTTTACGAAATTTTCTTCTTTTATAACTTTAAAGGCAATTGAAAGGATTCTTGAGAAGTTTAAAAGGTTAACTATAGATAACATTGATTGTGTATATTGTGTCTGAACTATTTTTAAATACAGTAAAGTTTTATTTAGAAATGTCTCATTTTATGGAGAGAAAAATATCATAGACATATAACTACACTATACAATATATAGAGAGGAAATCATAGAGATATTACTGTACTCTACATTACATAGACAGGAAATCATAGACATATAGCTATATTATACATTTTCAACCATAAGTATTTCAGTGATAACTATTCTCCCCCTTATGTAAATATAATACCTCTTCAATTCATAATTCGACTTTTAATGCAATAAGATCACAATTTTTATGACTTACTGAAAATGAGGACAGCTTAATTTCTTGATAACATTTTGAAAAGCATTAGAATTAATAGTTGTCTTGTTTACAATTTTCATGGTTCGGATTTGTGAGTATGTTTGTTTAAAGAACCCGCTGGCTTCTTGAATGTGTCACGAACAGCGGTAGCCAAAATATCAATGACTCAGATATTTATTGTTGTTATGTTTTTCATTTAATCTTGTTTGAAAGTAGCTGATACGAAAACACGTTCTTTTATAAATTAATTTATTGCTGGTAATTGAATATCAATAACATTATTACTCGACATAATCATTGCAGGACCTCACCACAGCGGGATGGAAGAACGAGGAGGGGGAGAGAGGAATAAGTCTCGTGTTCCTGGTCGAATGGGGAAGAGACAGCAACACAAGGATTCCTATCACAATAATTATGGTGGTGGACAAGGGGGTCAAACTTATTATCGTAGACGGAAGGGTAAATGTGAGTTGATATCAAATAATTTGTTTTAATTAAAATCTTTTTTTTGTCAAATAAAATTTAAGTTAATTTTATGACAAAAGTTGATAAACAATATTAGTTACAGATCTATAATTGACATATGTAAGTATATTCTTTGGTGCTATCCACTTATTTATTATCTATAATACTCCTTGTTATGCTATTTTTCTTATAAAACAGTGTTGAAGGGAATTTCAATTGCTACTCGTTAAATACAACTAATTGAAGAAAGTTCAATTGTTGGGATTGTGGAGAGTTACTTAAATTCAACTATAAAGTTAATACGAATGCTCAATTTTTCTTGAGATCTCCTGACACCTGTCACTGAATTTATACAATGGCAAATGTACTATTATTCAAGTGTGGGACTAGGATTTCTAAAATCGAAGGGTTTATTTTCTATAATTCATATGTTATTATACCACATAATATTTATTAAAGTGCATTATATATGAAGAGGGTGCAATTTATTCTGCTATAAGGGGAAGGGTTAAGTCTTCAAGTTAAGCCTCCCCCTTCTCTTGGACTAGCCACTTATATATACAAAATACTAATATATCTTTTATTGTCTATTTCATTTGATTTTATTATTAGTTCTTTAATTGTTTATATTGATTGATCTACTTATTCATCCACTTATTACAGCTGTCTATTTTATAATTTGCACATTAATCTATATACTACAGGGACCATATTTATATTCAAATGGTACCCTTTAGTTTTAAATAAGGTTATCATGACCACCCCTGGCACACCCCTTTAGCAATGGATAGTCCTGATTATTTAGAAATAATTATTATTTTATTGATCTTCACAAAAAGAATAAAAGATGCAGGACTCTGATTATTGTAGGCTATTGTAAGCTATGTAAGTTTGTACTGTAAGCAAGAGCTATGTAGGTTTGTACTGTAAGCAAGAGCTATGTAGGTTTGTACTGTAAGCAAGAGCTATGTAAGTTTGTACTGTAAGCAAGAGCTATGTAAGTTTGTACTGTAAGCAAGAGCTATGTAAGTTTGTACTGTAAGCAAGAGC
>JAUZNC010025264.1:0-15430 GCA_034780395.1 Vannuccia rotundouncinata | reverse complement strand
TGTGGGATGATGTAGTTCAACGATGGAGTTCAACGTTCACTGTATCGGATGAAATAATTGACATAACATTTTACATTGCAACCGAATTATCAGACTAAGTCAATCCAGTCAGGATAATCTTGTTTTGGTTATCAGTGTGACCTTAAAAGGGGAATAGCGTCTTCGGAAACAGCAAGGCTTTAACATCAGAGGAGCAACTCACTAAAGTAAAGATGGGGTGACTCATTCAGAATAAATGAAAATATTATTGAAGCCACCAGAATCTATAACAACAGAGTGATTTTGTGATATAGTTTTGAAATTGATAATAGACCTTGTTTATTGTATACTGTATTAGTTGACTAACATTATACTACACTTAGAAGTAAATATTAAAGATGAACCCACCCATCTTTGAAGCCTGAAAAGTATTGCCAGGAGTAATTCGTTCAATGGCAGGAACTAATTCGCTATTCCAGATCCGTCGTGACATATACGGTATGACCTTGTTGGCCTTCTTCAGACTGGCGTTGAGGGCCAGCTCTATGTCCGTATTCTCCCCTTCGATTATCACTCCTTTCATAAAAGTGCAAGTTAGGAATGAAATACACAAATTAATTTAAAACAGAATTAGGAATATGAATAATTTAAATGTATAAAAAACGGTAAACGTTGAACACTAGTATTATTATATAATTGAAAGTAAATACAATGTGAACAATTATTAAGAAATAATTTGAAATCATGTTTTTCGTAATCATTAATGTCATACTATTATAGTTGTATTTGTATATTCACTAACCGACTATAAATGTATCTTTTCCATTGAAAGCAGTTACAATAGAACTAATCAATAATGCGGTCCCGATTATGAAGAAAGGCAGCCGTGAATCTGGAAACTTTAATGACGTCATCATTCTTCACAAATGAATCTGATTGTTCTAAATAAGAAATGAAAGTGAAACTATAAAGAAGAAGAAAAATTTCAACCAAAGACATTCCTCGTCTTCATTGACCATTTATTATTATATTATTTTATAATTTATTAAACCTAAAGCCTATTGGCAATGTTTATAGGGACATTCAAATTGAAATTAGTGCTAAAATTACTCTACTATATTAAATATTTTAATATCAAGAAAGAAATTATTAACATAAATAAATTCATTTTCTAAAAAAAAAAATCCATTGATAAAAGCGTATGGTGTTTGTTAGAATAAAAGTTCCGTGTTTTTATTATTAATATAATGATGACACTTTCTAAAATTATTTCTTTTTCCATGTATGCGAAGTAATAAATCTCCACTGATATTCGCTAAGATTATGGATATGCAGACAAATATACTTTAGCCGAACCTTCTCTGTGAAATCAGTTTTATTTACTCCAATATCGCAAACCATAAATTAAAATTGGCTAAGGAAACAAATTAATGACGTTTTTAATTAGAAAAATTTAATCATTGAAGTCATGATACGAGATATTTTTTAGATACGTATAGGAGAAATGGACTCAATACAAAAGTTTTTATTTTTTAATTTATTTAATAAACATTTTGATTGTAAATTATAAATGACGCATTGCATGTATAAACTGACGCTTATTTACATCAATGTCATGGGACACTTTTGTATAATAATTAAATGAATCAAATTTAAAATCAATATTTAGTGTCATCAAAAACTTTTTATAAATCTAAAACAATCGTTTTAATGAAATTGTACATTAAGAGTTAATGATATAAAATAACAAATAATTGTTTTTTTATAAATATTTAATTATTATTTGTATTATTAAACGTGTGCATGATTTTATTAATTAAAATTTACTTTTTATCACGATATTGCTGTTTAGAAAGAGAATGACGATAAACTGCAACAATATTTCATAAGACATTAAATATATTCTTTTACATTATATATGTTTTTTCGTTAATAACTCGCTCAGAATAAATTTGTAAGACATTTAAAAAATAATTTTATGATGTCTAATTTGAGTAGAATATCATTTGTATGTTTAAATTTAATATATAAACAAATTTACACAACTACCTATATAACCTAAAGCGTTCTATGTGAGATAAAATTATTAAAGGTAATGACGTCACTTTAAAAAGGTATACATGCCGCCATTTCCTTTTATTTCGATGTCTATAAATATTTCTGATAATTTATCATTTTCATTTAATATAATAAAAAAATCGGTATTTTAGATTGACAAATTATATATTTAAATTAAATTCAGATATTTTTATTGCGAATATCAGCCACTATATTTTGCTGACATTTATTACCTCTTTAACAATATTTTACTATCTTTGATATTAATATCAATTAAAAATTTAAATAACGTCGGTGAAACACAATTATTTTTTTTAATTGATAGATTAAATTGTCTAATTTACCAAATAAATATTTTTAATTCACTTTTTCTGAATACACGTCTTTGAAACAGGTATTTTGTATAATTATCTATATTTATATTACTAATAGAAAATATCCTAATCAAAAATTTAGCTTTGAATGTGTAAAACAAAAGATGCATAAATTTTACTCCTTTAAGTGCAATTCTAATTCTGTTTACAAAATTTGCGCATGTGAGACCTTTCATGACAAAATGATTTATGTTAACTTTGCATTCCTCCTTTTTCTAAATTTCCCCGCATAAAAACAATATATCGTGCAAATACATTTCTCACTATCAAAAATAAATTATTCATTTCTTTAATATAATTTTATTTTGAAAGTATTTTAAGAGTGAAGGTGCCCCTTCAGTATATTAATGCGAAGAAAAATTGTATCAAATATTAGTTTAAAAATAACTTCAAATTGACTTACAAGAAATATTTGTTCCAATAATTTTAGGTGGCTAAAATATCCGTATGTATTCTCAATCGTTGTAGTTTTCGAGAAACCGTATTAGATCTTATAAATAAAAAATGATGAATAATTTGCACAGTCGCTGTTATCATTACATTAATGTCAGCACAGATATAGAAGCGTATTTATCACTTATCATACATATTATAATATAATCAATAGTGAGACCGTTAGCCAATCAAATAGTGTCTTCATGAATATCTTTATCTTATTGGAAATGTTCAAATGTAAAACCAATAAATGAAAAGAAAACATTACATTTTTGGCTATGTCGTAAAAAACGCCTTTGTATTCGTAAAGTTAATTGTATGTATATAGTGTTATATGCATGTTATATAGTCAAATTATTAAACAGTATAATACAGAAACTGTAACTTATAGAGTTGTGCAAAAATATAATGACCAAAAACATGTGATATTGTTCCAGTAAAAATGTGTAGGTACCTACTCAATGAATAAATATACTATAAGATGTTATAATAGAATAATACAACCATTAAAAATGCGAATTTTCCTATACACTGTAGTTAAACTTAATGTATTTACAATTTTATGAGGATATTGTGAAAATATTTGTATTTATTAAAGGTATAGGGAATGACTACTGAGAATGTCCCTCAAGAGTATCGCGATGTGTTTAAATAGAAAGAGATTAAAAGTAACTTGCATGTATGTAATAACACCTTTCAACATATAATTTACTAAACATGCAAAGAAAAATATTAATGAGAAAAATACACACACAATTCGGTAGCATTTTAGTTTCTATAAATATAATGACATTTTATTGTTTGTTTTTCTAAATGCGAAATAATTGATATAATGTTAACAATAATAATAAAATAAGTTTCTTAAATATTCATGAATTACATTGTTTGTACTAATCGATATATGAAAAAGTTTTAATTCTTGAATTATTGTATCGTATACCATAGAAATACTGAACTCTGAAAAATTTCGAGGTTATAATAATAATAATTTTAAAACTTTTATATTTGTTTATTAATTTGCTATAATAATTCTTGAAGTCAAAATAATTATATATATATGAAGACATAGTTCGAGAATTTAGTCTAAATTTAAACAAATTCAAAAACTTGCTTTGGACAAACACATGTCTATCTTACTAAGGGGAAGAATTTAATGAATAATAAATCGAATTTTACAGCTGTTGCACTTAACATAATATATCATTTTGACATGATACAAATTGAACATACCGTACTTATCCTATCATTCACTCCACGACGGTTAACCTGGCTTAGCAAGCAAAAGATCTGCATTAACTGTACCTAGTGATGGCGTAAAGCAGTTTAGACGATGTTTAAATGGTTGGAGCGAAGACTAAATATATTAATTATGTATAAACATGTTGAAATAAAATAATTTGACATGCAATGTGTTCATTTTTTGTTTCAATGTGAAGAAATCAGTATTATATTTGTTCACAATTATATACAACAAAACTTTTAAAAAACCTAATTAAACCTCTCAATTTATAAGAAATACGGTTCGAATATACGGTGCAGTAACTATAAACTTGTTTATTTAAAATTGTCAACTTAAAGTAGCCTGAGAGTGGTTGGTCTTAATAATCTTCCATCTGAATTAAAATGTTTGTATGACAAATAAAAATCAAATGCGTTATTTACTATATGCTAATTATATAGGCAATAAATTATTACTGCTTAAAATCTAATTATTTTTGAAAGATAATTTTCTCGGTTTTACAATGTCCATCAAATTAATTGTAACGCATCCCATTTATCAACATCATTCAATGTAGTAACCTAAAATGTCAACAAACAAAACTAGAAAACACTTATTTTATTAAACAGGTTTCTAGAACAAATACTGTATATTGACCGAATGGAATAAAAACGATAATCGGATAATTACATTAAGTAATCTAAGTGCGTATATTTCAACCATAACACGAGATACCTACTCATACTATACGTGACAGTGGCGGCGGCAGAGAGGGGCAACCATCAAAACTGATATAATTTTTAAAAATAACTTTATTACATTTGCAATAATTAAAAAAATAGGAAAACATTTTTTTAAATTTCATAAATAATCTTTGATATGCAATAAAATTCCTATATGCAAAGGGGTTGAGGGTCTTAAAATCTTAAATGCCGGACTGTTGAAAAAAGTAAATACACGTTTAATATAAAATGATTTATTAATCATTCTGGATACGGTAGCATAATTAAATTCGATATAATATTATTATAATATGGTTTTGAGAAATTGTGAAACGAAAAATATCCCTGCCCCCACGCTATACCGTGAAAAATGAAACACCAGTCGACTAATAATGCACAGACATTCCATTCCTTGTTTCCAATATTAGGTCTTTAAAATAATATCTATTTAATTCGATAATAGAAATTTTATCCAGAATTTCTATTATCGAATTTTATGTACCCAATCACTGCTGTTCACTTTTACATTTTTCATTTAGGTAACTATTATGTGACTAATTTCAAATATAATATAGTCTGTCCGTGAAAAAATGCGCGTTAAATTCAAAATAATATTTTTTATTATATTTTTACAACACAATTATTAACACAATTATTAACAATGTTCCTTTAAAACAACTTAGAATAACTTCCTCCATCACAACAAGAAATGATCAGACAGTCTAGTAAAATTAAAAACTATTATATAGATGAAATCAATAATTACTATTTGTTCCACTTACTCTGTAATAAGTTCTTAATAGTATCTAAATCTCCCATATCTATTTCATGCTTTATCCATAATTATATTACATAGTTATATGAGTATATTTCTTAATATAATATAAATTATAAACTTGTCACATGTTTGGATATATTTATAACTTTTTTTTTGAACTATTTTTATTCATATTATACTAATTTTAAATTAAATTACAACCAACCTTAAAAATATCTTTATATGTATACCTACATACCTAAAAAAAAAACGCATATTAAAAATTAATTAAATATAAACTCGTATAAAGGACCACAATTCTATTTTTATTAAATTACATTATTCTAGGATCACCTAACGGTGCCTCTAGTGTCCCTGTAGTTTATATATACATATTTATTTGTTCTTATATTATTGCACATAAATAAAATTAATATTATATTAATAATATAATAACATATTATTCTGGCATAGACATAAAACACAAAAAATATGTTAAGAATAAAACTTTGTCATATCTATCCATGTCATAAATTCAAAAAATTCAAAATAAATCTAAAAATAATTGTTAAAAATAAAAATATATACATATCATGAAAGTAGTTTCTCAAGCAAAATAGTATATATAGGATATATGTAAACATTCATTTATATGCATTCTAGGTAATAAA
Source organism: Vannuccia rotundouncinata (assembly GCA_034780395.1). Taxonomy (NCBI): domain Eukaryota; kingdom Metazoa; phylum Platyhelminthes; order Proseriata; family Coelogynoporidae; genus Vannuccia; species Vannuccia rotundouncinata. The sequence continues at coordinate 9,215 of JAUZNC010025264.1, read as the reverse complement.
ACCTCAAAATTTTAGAGGCTACGATTACTATATTATACGTGAGTATATTTCAATCATAGCACGAGATACTATGCGTCAGTGAAGTATTATAATGGTCATCAATGAAGCAGCCTGATGTTTTTTAATGTTAAATTGTAGGTCGAGCCATATGATGGCGATCATTGTCTTGTAGTCTTCTGAAAATACATATTCGGTAAAATTTTCTTATTATAAATGGTTAAAAAATGTTTTTTTTTATTTTATAATTTGATTTCAAAAAGTGCTTTTTTATTACAAATTACCTTCCAATCAATTTAAAATTATTCTAAAAATAATCTAAGTATCAACTATATACTACTTACTTTCAGAAAGTAATATTTTATTATAGTAATAATTACATCAAATAAAAATGGTCGAATGGATTAATTTAGTCATTAGTGTAACAATCCTATTAATAAAATTGTAATATTATATAAATATTAATTATGTTTCAGAATTAAAACGAATTATTTATTTTTGGTTGATATAACATCTAAAATAAGGTATTGAAAATAATCGTTAATTATTTGTTCACAATTTATAATTTTGGTAGAATATTTCCGAATGAACTCATATTAATAATTTTATTTATTTTATTTATTGGGAGGGGGAGGTGTGGTGTTAAAAAAGACATAATTAACTAATTTACCGAAGGAAGCTGGGTTAAATTGGTTTAAGAATGCTTTATCTATTAATTATTAAAATAAATAAATAAAAATATGAATAAACTTATAGTAAGTAAGTTAGTTAGACACCCCCTCCAAAATGACGTCAAATTTAATGGTACCCCCCCCCCTAATTAGAAAACAAAAAGTCACACATTAATTAGTTTAACCCAAAATAAGTAAAAAGTTACGTCACATTTTGTATTACCCCCCTCCACTCCCACGTCACGTTTACCACATTTTCACGAACCCCCTCCCCCTTGTCATTTCAGAACAGCCCCATCAAAATACACTTAATTTATTTTAACTAGCAATGATAAATCTGAAAACGTATCTAATAATTAACTAAGAAATTAACATCAAATTCGAGCGGCATAGAATTTTTTTTTATTAAGTAATCAGTATAATTACAAAACACTTTAAAATGCGATCTCATAATTGCTGTGTTATTGAAAGCATTCACACAATAATGATAAATAGTAATTTAGTGTACAACTATAAGCATATATAGACTATTTATTCAGTGTCATGGGTTTCAATTCGAGGCTTAATAAGTTAAAACCGTTTTAAAATAAATCTATATCATTGTTAAATAGTTATTATGACAGAATTAAATCATCAAATAATTTTAATTATTCATCCAATGTAAAATTTCTGCTTCAACTGTTTTCTACTTTCAATTTATCGACTCATTCGTTCTAATATCACAGCAAAATAATATTTGAAAATGTTCAAAATATCTCTAAATAAATATAAATATAAGTATTAATATTGGTGACTAAAACAGATCCTACAATACAATTTTAGATGCAACTTTTTGAATGATAATATTATTTATAATTTGAAGTTTTTGCTAAACATAATTGAGGATACCGATTTATTTAACTCCGATTTTCTATAAGAGCTTCCTCGCAACTACTGTACAAATTTCAACAAAATATTTTTTATCAAAATTACAATTTTTAATCTTTAAACCATTGACAATTTGCATTATATTGATTGTCAATGAAATTCTCGATTTTATTATATAGTCGTGAAAATTTTCAGTTCCGTACTGTCGAGCGTATAATTTTCGTTTTCATCATTTTCTATTCGAGATTTTTTCCATCTTTATTGTCAGCTGCCGAGTCGTCTTCTTCGGTGGTCTTCCATTATCAGAGACAATCAACGAAACACTAAATGACTTCAGTTCGCAACAAGAAAGAGACCGTTTTAGAAATATTACTCCCGTGGTTTCGTTTACATCAAAATATTTCTTCGAATCATTTGAGATTAAGGAAAATTGTATCCTTCCATATATTTTCACCATAATCTGGATCCCTCGCTTGAGGAACAACAATGATTGTACCCTCTGCACTATCACACGAGAGATCAAATACTGAATTCTGATTATCAGGGAGGACAAAAAGGGAAGGGCTGTTATCGTTAGAATCCAAAATTTCTAATCGAACGGTTGCTGTCGCTGTAAACTGTGGTTGGCCATTGTCAGCCGCTATAACAATAAACATATAAGAAGGAATGAACTCCCGATCAAATAAATCTGAAGTTGTCCTTAATTCTCCCGAGTTTTGGTCCAGATAAATCGGTGGATTATATTCAGATTGAAGTAAATGATAAGTTATCTTCGAATTTTCGCAAATGTCTGTGTTCCAAGCTCGAACTTTTCCAATCTTGGTGACCGGCATTTTATTTTCAGCAATGATGAATTCGTACAAATTCTTCTCAAAGACAGGAGGGTTATCATTGTCATCTAAAATGTTCACCTCTACACGTGCGGTTGCTGTGAATTGAGTACTGTTTGAATCAGTGGCAATAACATTAAAGTAATATTTGGATCTGCGCTCTCTGTCAAACTGTTTTCCGGCAAAAAGTTCGACTGCATTTTCGGCCATTCTTTCCACTCGAAAATTTGTGCCAAAAATTTGAGGTGTAATAGTAATCAACCTTGCGTCAGCGTCAAGGTCATTGTAGACAACTTTAAGAATGGCGAGGAATATTCCGGGAGGTCTGTTCTCATAAACACTGATGTTATATTCATCGTGCTCAAATTGAAAAGGAATTATGTTCCTAAAATCATTTATTGTAGGGTCAAGCAGAAGAGCTGAGTTGCCAACGATTGGTATCAGAAAAATTCCGATATAAATAAAAATACAATTCATTCCTTGTAATTGCCGGTAATATTTCTTATAAACGAATGACCATTTTTAGTTGTATTGATTATTCTGAAATGCAAAAAATGCATTTTTAAACTCTCAATTTAATAAGTTTAATTATTGTATTTATATTTTAAATATCTTATTAAATATAAAGAAAATATATTTTTCTTTCATTCTTCATTCAATATGAACGGTGAAGCATTCTTATAACCTCTTCGGACGCCATTCAACTAATTTTTAAGTAGTGTAAATGATATTCAGGCCATACTATTCAATTAAGACGCATACTTTGGACAGATGTGTTCAATTCAACAACTCGATTAAAAAAATTCCCTATTTATTATTTAGATTTATCATGATATGTAAACAGTTTTAAACATTATAATTTTTAAGTTAGTTATAGATAATAAAGTAAATAAATAATAAAGTTAATAAAGTTAATATAAATAGATAAACACAAAATGCTTCTGTTTAAATTATTCGATTAAATAGAAAGCTACTATATAAATAAAACGATTCAAATGGAGTTTATTAGCAAATATCCTTAAATAAAAAATTTAATTTTTGAACTACAAATAAAACCTTTTTAATCTTCAAAAGGACTTAGTCGAAATCTTTTCAGTATTTAGTTAATTTCATTTATCAATTATTAATTTTAAATTTTGCATTTACGAGTTTTAATTTATTTTAATTAATTAAACATTTTATAATTTATTTTTACTTAAAGATAAAATAAAAATTAATAAAATCTGTATATTATTCCATGTGATATATAACCAATGACTTATATATTATATATAATATATAAGTCAATGTATATAACATATAGATATTTAAATTAAATTAAAAGTATAATATATTATCTATGAAATGTATATTATAAGACATTGCGTAGAACAACTTACCAGATAATATAAATTTTGACAACTGTGATATTTACTTTAAATTTTATTTTTATATTGTTTCACTAAGAAGATTTACAGAGGTTTTGGAAATATTTGTCCACAATTATTTTCCTAATAAGATGAGTAGCAATTATTTTTGATAACAGCAATTACAGTGGTAATTTAAAATAATTTAGATCTTGACAACTTAAATTCACGAAAACAAACTCATTAATCACTCAAATTATATAATTAAAACATAGATATTACGATAAATAAATTTTAAATAAAGAATTGTGAATGTTTATATCTCCACAATTTGTGTAGATGACTGACTACGTTAAATTTCGATTTTAATATTTATAATTTAAACAATAATAAATACATGAAAAATATATTTAAAGGCTCAAATGTATTACAGTAATTCTATATTTCAAAGTGCTGCAATACATTTGACTAAATAAAAACAAATTTTACAAATACGTTACAATTGTAAATATTATGTAAGGATTATGAATTTTCTTTTGTAGCATAAGTCACTTGAGAATAAAATTAATGGCAGACCAAAAGATTCAGTGTGGAATATCTCAATACGATTTACAGTTTACGATTTATACCCCCAGATCCTTATAGCTATCACCCTTTAAAATATTGCAATTGGTTGTGACAGCATTTGAATCGTTTTTCAGGCTAATTCTGGAATGACACCTCTTGAAAATGCTTTGATATCTTTTTGTAACAATTTATTTTTTCCTTCTTGTGTTCCTGTCTGGGAGTCTTAAGTTTTTGCGATGTTGACTCAATTTTGCATTCTTATCGATGTTTGGTAGGATAATAAAGTTATATTAAATGTTGCCTCACAAATCTGTTTATAGGAGCAGTCAAATTGGTTAGCAGTTTTTTTTAGTTATAATACAATTGTAATCAATACTGACTTATTTAAATGAAAGATTATTTTTTATAAACAAAATTCAAAATTACGTAACAACTCATAATATATACTTCCTATATTTTAAAAGGTCGTAGTTTTCTAGTTTATTCAATCTTTGTCTAATAATAATATTTAAGCATCATTTTTGATGTTAAATATTTTTTCTAATAACTTTAAAATATTTGCACCTTTTTATAAGTGGTCTAAGGAATTTTAAATTGGACCAATCAGGAGAGGCCTTCAGATATTGATTAATTGATATTATATATACACAAATATCCTTTAACAAAATAAAAATAACAGAATGATGATATGGAAGGAGAATCGCATAAATATTTCGGTCGCTTACATATGTTTCATGTTCATGTTCGGTCGCTTATTTATTTTTCATGTTCAAATTTATGATTAAGGGTACGCCACAAATGGTTATATATGTTAGGATATTATCGCAAGTTAATTAATTAAATTACAATATATACAAAGTAATATTTATCATATAAATATATATTAAATGATTACTAAATAATATTGAATGAATAAAAATTTAATTAATTAAACTATATCTATCTAAACATAATTACATTTCAACGATGTAAGAATGTAAACACTAAACAATATATTGCTTAAAGAAACGAATATATTATGAAAAAATACGTTATATTGTCATTTTTAATTGTGTGTATATACGGGGTGATTTGTTTGTAATGTAATTAACAAACGTAATTTCGAGAATATTCCTTGGCATAAAACAGCATTTTTTGAATTGTGTAAAATAGTTTGCTAATCTAAATTGATCTAATATGGACTGCAATTAATCAATGATTCAATCAACTAGCCTACAAAGACTGTATGTACCTAATTGAATATATCACATCTCAGTTTGATCATTTTTTACTTAAATTCTCTTGTGTATAGGCATATTTCTTTTGATTTATGTTCTTCTTATTTTTTTAAGTTTATGGTCTTGCTTTGATATGATAACTATATGTTTTTGAATGGAATAATAATTAATATGCCTACAGTATGAATATATGATTGTATGTGTGAATGTAAATGATAGACATTTTTAGGAAAAAATGAAATTATTAAAAACTCAGAAATTTTACATTGCTGACCCCTAAAACACAAATTGGTTCTACAGTCTGTGTTGGTGGCTAAAAAACCTATTTTGGAAATGTCTAAATTTGTTAAGAATGCTCAAAAATGCAAGAATTGACATGGTATGTGACTTTATAATTATATGTGGTAAACACTGCTATGGTATATGATTTCGTCAAAGAAATTTTTACAGAAGAAAAATATAAACCTCTAGTATGAAAAATTGTTTTCCCATCTTAAGATTTTAGCTGACTTCATTAGAATAGATTTATTTAAAAATAAAAAGACAACACAAAGTTCAGGATCTTGGACTAAATAAATAAGCTTTAACTTGATTTAAGATTTAACAGGTTGGCCACACTGGTCAGTCCAAAATATTCAAGTAAATTTTGATTACATATATTTTTCTAAACATGTATTAGGTACCCATGTAACTCCATGTTCTCAAAAACATAGTAAGACAAAGTAGAAACTTATATGAAGCTTTTAGTAGGTCCTCTGCTCTTGTGTGGCCCAAAAATGCAGAATCAAAATATCTAATTACTATTTGTTTGTGCTCACTACTCCAAATCCAAATAATGAAATCCATTTGGCAGCATTGTGAAACTTTATTCAGTGATTCATTTAACATGCAGACAAACTCAGTGGCATTTTGTAACTCAGTCACAAGCAGTTTTTTAGCAACAACAAGTAGTACCTATGCATATTTTGTGCAACTAAGAGTGATGTCTTTTGCAACTTGAGAATCCTCAAACATAGAAGGAAGAAAAGAAATCATAGTTTGACTAGCTTAATATCATCAATTGAATACATGACACTTCTCAGTTCAATTTAAGAAATAATTATATGTAAAACACATTTCATATCTATAATCTTTGAGCCCTTTTCATATGATTTTTAATTTATCTGTAAATAAAATAATTATAGTTTATCATGAAAAAAAATCAGGCCTCCCACAGGTAAAAAATCTATTTTTTAAGGATTTTAGGACATTTTATATCAAAAATCTAGGTATTTAAATATATCATTAAATATCTATATAAACCACATATTCTATGTAATACACATGGTTATTCAAAAAGAAAAAACAGATTCCATTGAAACAGATTTATTAAACATAGATATCATTTAGACCTAATAAATATCATGGGCTTTATCAGTAGTCTCAGTATATTGAATGATAAATATCTGTTAACAACAACAATAAATATTATGGCTTGCGTTTAATTGTTAAAAGTTATATTTCATCAGTCAATTTTTTTTTTATCTTGATTCCCATTTCTATTAGATATCCAGCCTCCCTCACCTTCCCAGAATCCAAGGACTTTATTGACAACAATGCTTTTTGTAACTTGTCATTGCCCTCTTTGATAGCTTGTTCTGCCACCAGAATCCTGACAAGCTATTTTCTCAGTATTTTCTATTGGTCTTGCATCTGTTTCTTGGCTTGTAAATCACAGTGGTATTGTTGTTGTGATTGTGAAACAGAATCTAGCAACTTAATAGTTATTGGGAATTTCATAATTCCACCCACCTGATTCAACTTGTGTTTCACATGACACAGAGCTATTATTGTATCTTCATTCAGACTGTCTCCATGAATGTCCAACATAGCTTTGTTTATAGAGAATCCTTGTTCAAGTACAACATTTCCATGAGATAGTGATAACAAAGCTGTTAATAGAGGTATTTCATATTGCCATTGGGATTGCTCATCAAAAAGATGTTATACCAATATGTATCTAATTGAACAGTTGTTGATTTTTCCACATCCATATCAATATCTAACCACAACTGGCTAACTTCTTTCCAATATGATCTTTGAGGAGTTTTGAGAGTGCATTTATCCAGTTCATACGAATCTTTCCGAATGGTTTCAGTTTGGTATTCGTGCCATTGTGTTCTTACTTTGTCCCAAACATCTTTCATAGTAGTCGACAAAGCATTAAGATTAACATCAATAACCTGAGAAATACTTTTCTTAACTACAGCAAGTGACTAAGGATAAAAAATACAAAAAATAGGATTTTTAGGACAATTTATCAAAAAAAGTCATTTTTTTAGGATTTTTAGGACATAAGTTGAGGACTGATCAGTGAATTACAAGTAAATGTGGCCACACTGATTAAACTTATTATTATTCATATGCCTTTATCTCCTATTGCATTTGACATGTTTTGAAACTTCCCATCACTAACCTTATAAGTATTCAATTTATAAAACATAAGACTTTCATTATCTTATTATTAGGACATTATAAATATTTTAATTAATCATTATCATGTAAATAACTTGTATTTAATATTGTTAAAATATTATTATATATAAAAACACTCAATCTACCTTTACCAACAGTTAATTGGCTATTTGTAACAATTGCATGTTGGCTATTTAAAACCTACTGTCCATGGCTATTTAAAAATTATATTTAAAATTTGCATTCCCTAATTATTCTCAATATTGTTAATATATATTTATTGTAATAAGCCATTTTTAACAAATTAATATCAATAAACTGCAACAATCGTATATAAAAATAATAACGATATCAATACTATTAATCAGATGTATAAATATTTACTAATTTATAAATTAATTAAGAAAGCAAAACACGCAATAACTCACCGAAATATTACTTGAATTTGTAATATTCGCAGCTTTATTGCACCGAGGAAATTGTCGATGAGATAAACGCAAATTACCTATAATAAATGATAATTTAGCCTTTCATAAGTTTAATGAAATGTTTTTAATTTTAATGTTTCAAATGAAACAGTCAACATTAATAAATATATGCTATTTATTTATTATTAAGAAATGTTAAACATATAAACAATTATAATGAATTAAAATTCAGTTATTCCATCTATGGGGCTGTTCAAAATGATGTCACGCAAATTTGGGCTATATAGCCCAAATTTGTTTTACCCCCTCCCCCCTTGTATCACGCAAAGTCACAAATTTCGAAACCCCCTTCAGAAAAGACGTCACGTTAATTTCGAAACCCCCTCCCTTCATACACACTCAACGATAATAATTTACAGCGTTTCATTAATCTAATTAACATATTATATATATGCGTACTATATATGCGTAACATATAATGCTTACAAAAATTATGAATAATTATAATAATAATATTGGCATGATTATGAAATAAAAATGTAGTTAACAAATAGGTGTGGACCTGCGAATTGCACACAATAATTATTATGAAAATCTATTCAGCTGAATATATACATTTAAAAAAAATTAAAACACTGTTTATAATATACAACGGATTATTGGTCGTCTGACATCTAGGTTAACCAATAATCTGTTACTACAAAAATCTTAATTATACAGGGTCATTATATGTAATTACTACGGGGTTTTCTCAGTTAATAAACCCTTTCTTTACGGTCAATTTTGCGTAGGATAAAACGCTGTACGGTGTGTAAAAAGAGATTTTAAATAAATTGCT
>JAUZNC010025253.1:7385-22848 GCA_034780395.1 Vannuccia rotundouncinata | reverse complement strand
CATCATCTAACTTTGCCCTTATATTTCCAACATTAATAAGCGTTGTTAAAAAATGCACAGACACTCGATGACAGTCCAAAGCTTGGTGTTGTTTAAAATGTTGGACAGCTTATTTCCAATTTGAAAACCACTTCCTTACAAATGCGTTTTCTACTTTAGTCGCCAATTTCAGCTGACCCTTCTCGTGTGACTTTATATAGTTAAAACAATATACACAGTCTTTGACTTTATCATATTGCGGGAAAGGAAAATCACGAAACCACTTTTGTTGAAAACAACATGTCACCTTTCCACAGGGCTTCTCTGGAAATACGTAATTACTGGGCTGGTTAGGCAGTGCACTGATGAAGAGAGTTGATCAGGAATTGGGGAAGGTGCTGATGAAGAGAGTTGATCAGGAATGGAGGAGGGTGCTGATGAAGAGAGTTGATCAGGAATGGAGGAAGGTGCTGATGAAGAGAGTTGATCAGGAACAGAGGAAGGTGCTAATGAAGAGAGTTGATCAGGAACGGAGGAGGCGCTGATGAATATAACTTTTAAACTATACTTACAGCTTATTTGACGTCATGCTTCCAAGAGAATTCGAATAAAATGCTTACTAAATTTAATAGACAGATTAAAACAAAAAATCTCAAAAGGGGTTAATAATGCTTCCTATTTTTTCAACATATAGATATTAAAATAGGTGCAACATTCAAATAGGGGCTCATTCAAAAAGTTTTGGGGGGGCCCTCACGGTCCCTGTAACAAGATTGAAAGGACTGTAAAAATGTGGTTATTATATATGAGGTACCCCAAAATTGACATGTTAATATATATTGTTGCTTACTAATACTGAAAATGAAACTGCATATGTACATATATATATAATGTCACAAAACTAATAAAAGAAATGCTGTTAGATACACACCTCTTATATGGTAAGATAAGACTAGTGTGTCAAAATGGAATCATGGAGATAGTTGAAAAGTCATTTTTATGTTTCAAAACAGCAGCTAAAATGTTCAGCATACCAGTCACATTTTGCCAAAGCTCTGTAAAATTCTATCGCTCTGGTTATAAGCAGGGGTAATTATGACTAGGGATCAAAAATTGGGCTTGTTACAACCATGCTTGTAATAAACAAAGTTTTTATACTGTACAAATTTAAATTGGACCAGATAAAATAGCTTGCTATAAGGAGTCTGTACAATGTTTGATGATTGTATGGTGTTAAATTAGATAAAGGAAAATTTGTGGTAATTATAAGTTTGAATACTTTGAAATAGTAAAAATGGTACTTGTAAATTATGTGGATCTGGTGCCCTTAGCCACAGGGTGTTCATGTTAATAAGCTCATGAAATTCACATATAATTTACGTATATTGTGAGAAAATTCATGATTATTATAAAATGTACATACCAGACCTATATCATATAATATACATAGATACGACCAAAATCACAAAAATGTATTGTGACAATGGGGATAATGTTGGAATTAGTTACAAATTAAGTTCAATATTGGTTTTGTGTCTCTTCTTTGCTGCCTTAAAAGTTTCTTCTGCCCTAAACACCTCCTACCATACCTCTCAAAGGGCAACCAACTTGCCTTTCTTGGCATATTTCTTCATGGTGTTGTATCTATTCTTCATCCTGTTTTTTTCCAATGATGCATTACCTTAATAATTTACTTTGATCATTTTGGATGTGACTAAGTCTGGAATTGACTCTTTCCGAATCATATTATACATGCAATGCTTTGCAATCCTTGTCTCCTCTTCTAAGTTGTCCTTGTATGCTGAAACCACTTTCAACCTAAAAGAGCATATTAACAGTATACTGAATTGGTATGATTTAACCTTCATATGCATAGCAATATTAATATGAAGATAAAACTTAAACTAAAAGATAGTGGATTTACAGTGGCACAAGGTCATCACCTTGTCAATGACAACCCACAGATCTTTATACTGATTGGAGGTCATCCAAATGATCAGATGTCTCTTTAAAAGAACTCAAATCATAAATTGTGTATTCCATTAAATTAAGCAAATTGTACAATCATGTAAAAAAAATATAGGTACTATTTTGAAAATTCATGTACATGCCACAGAATTCACATATATGTTGGGTATGTTTTGATTAATTTTTAAATTCACATATAATTCATGTATATATGTGATTTTCAGGTACTGGACACCCTGTAGTCATGTCTTTCTTCAATGGTAGCTAACCACAAGATTTTCAGCCAAACTTTTCTGTTTAATCAGGCACAAAATTGAGGTTATAAAAAATGTGAAAATTACCAAAGAACCCCAACCAGTTCTTGACTGGTTGATCAATTGAGAACTTAAAAATTATATGATTACATTATTTTTTATATTTATCAAAAATATTAATGCACAAAATTAGTAAATAAAATTAATTAAACAAAAATTATTTTTTATTATAATTTACTATTTAAATATAATATATAAATTTAGATGTAACAAATTTATGAATATGCATGGTTTAGATTTAGGCTTGTAGTTAGAAAGAAATATATTAATGTCTATAAAGCTAAAGTTTTACCCTATTATTACTCATAAACTATATTAATAATGAATATAATTACAGTTTTTAAATGAGCTATTTAACAGTTTGATAGAAATCTGCATAAAATAATTTCTATTGTTCATTTGAGTTCTCAATTGGTCAGCCAGTTAAGAAGTTTTTATATTTATATTTTTATAATTAAAGTTCAGAACTGGTTTAACCAGTTTAGAACTTCTGACCAGTTGAGAACATTTTTTAAAAAGGTTCTCAAGTTCTCAACTGGTTGACCATTTCAGAACTGAGTGAGGTTTCTTACTGATTGCAAAAATATATATAGAAAAACTTAAAATTAAATAACTTTTAAGCTATAAAAAACCTAAACAATCCCATGCCTGTTATATATAAAATCTGCCACTGCACACATAATATCTTGGCAATATTTTGCCATAGAAAAAAAAGTCATGACCTTTATATTCAGGGAAATAGCTTTTTTTAAATATAATTACACCAAACTGTTCTGGGCACCAGACTATCTATCAAAAAAGTTTCAGCTACTTTGGTATTTTCAGAAAAAATCAAAAATAATATTTTTGGTAACATTATAATATTATATGATTAAATTATAATTGGCCACAATTTAGCATAAATATTCTTTAGAGTATTTAAGCAAAATTAATGTTTACAGTATTGAATTTTTGGTAGTTTGGGAATTGAAATAATTGTAATTCCAACCTTATTGATTATACAGTCTACTCCTCCAAAACCAGACACCCATAAATCTTAACAAATTGTCCAGTTTATGGAAAGTGAAGAAGTCAAGGCCATTGTCTAATATGGTTTGGCTTTGCGTCAATTAGAATGTTATTGTATGTGGATTAATTCACAACTGTCTCTCTCTAATGATTACTGCTTTAGGAATTTTAAGACGCAGTTTATATGTGACTTTGATGTGCAGCTGTCTTTCTATTGTTGTCTCTCTACTATTGATTACTGCTTTAGGAATATACTGTTACTTTACAGAACTGCACTTGAAAAGGCATCTGGATCACACATAGCTGAATACTGTATAATACTGTGTAAGGGACTGCAAGAAGTAATCAGTGTACAGTTTAGGCTTGTCCAGTTTATAGGTGCTATTTAAAATAGAAAAGATAGGTGGGAAATTTTGGTTCTTTATGTGGCATCCTGTTTAAACAATCATCCGGATTAGGCATGTCTGTTTAGGCAGAGTAAACTGTAATATAATTAATAAATTGTAATTTAAAATTGGTTGGACCAGTAATGAATTTTTAATTGGGTCTTCTAGTCTAAATTTATATTATATATCTATTAAGGAATGTCAAATTTATTATATATAACAATTCCTGATTGTGTGCCCGATGCCACCTAGGGCTACATGGAATAGAGGTTAGATTATAAGGCATGTATTATGTCTCATATTAAACTGACACTTGCAAAAATAATCTAGCTTTTGTAGTTCTTTTTAAACATATGACAATCAATAACTCCAGAAAATGGTAAATCAAGTGTACTGAATATAAACCATTTGAGCCAATAACCGATTGATATGAGACACACCTAATATTAATCAGCTGTATTACTTTGATAATTTTTCAACATGGGGAGTGTAATTAAAATGCATAGCTGCAGTGAACTAATTTTAAAAACATTACAAAAAAAAATCAAAAAAATTTTAACTCGAATTTGATTAATAATTTTGATACAATAATGTAAAATTTACCATTTATTTGCGCAACTCTGAACGAAATATTTGCATAACATCCGACTCCTACACATAGCCAATAAAAATTATGCAATTCAAACTGAAATAAAATCGAACGAAAATAATAATTTTAAACAATATAATATTTTTTAGTTAAAAATATAATACAAAATGTAGGGTTTTATTTTCAAAAATTACGTTCTTCTTAATTCATCCCTTGTCTAACAAAAACTAGTTAATTGTTGTCATTAATATATATATAAATATATATATATACGTATTGTAAATTGACGTAACGTTTCCATCTTAATAATTATTAATTGCAATGTTATCGATTGCATAATCGATAATAATTCCTATAAAGTCATGTATCAAAAGTCAACTCTAAGGAAGCACAATTATATAAGAATAATATAATGCTGCTCTTTTTATAAAATGTGTTTACAGCCAATATATTTATTTCAATTGTTTGTACAACGGTTTGCAAATTGTTTATGATGTTTACAATAATTAAATTATTTAATATATGGTTTAAAAAAAGTGATCAAATGAGCGAGTTTGTTTAACATCAACTAAGGCATGAATATTAAATTGCACAAATCAATCAATATTATTAATAAATACAACGTAATACGCCATTAATGACTTTTAATATATTTAAAATTATTAATATATATATGGCCAAGATGAAAATTCGGACTAAATTCAAAAAGTATGTTTATGGTAACATTGATTTTGAAATACTCTGATTTTATTGGTAACAATTTTAAATTATTTTGTATTTTTAATTTTTATGATCAATCGATTATAACACATATATATAAACGTACGCAATTTTTTATATGTAGTTTCGTACATGATATATAGACATTATAAAAAGGAAGGTGTGTGAGCACGATCACAGCTATACGCAATATATGTTTTATAAGATTCCTCTAATCTAGACATGAATGTCAGAGTCACATTAAAAAGTACAATATCGGTTTAAAATAATTTCTATCTCATTGCAAGTATAATTAATATAGCTTAATGTACGTAAATAAATATTGTTTATAATTTTTTATATAAAATATTTCAATATATCGGTTTAATATTGTATATCAATATTATATAGCGATCATTTGTGATTATGTTTGAAGTCTAATCCTTATCAATTTTAATTTTTTTTTAAAATATTTAACCAAATTATAGGCCTTTCAGGATTTCAAGAAGGGGGGGCTAAATCTTAAGAGCAGGAAAATTTATACAAAAAAAGTCGACTTATATAATTATATAGTAAGTGAACGTAGAAATTTTACTATTGACGTACACAAATTTGTGGAATTGTTGTTGGAATAGAAATTTTTCTGACATATATCATCTGACATATATTACCACTGTTTATGATATCCTTCAATCAATTTGCACACGTTTTTCAAAGTATCCATGACATGAAGGTTTTGATTTCTTTTTAACAGACTCAACAATCCATTTCGTTTCACCCTGAAGTGAACAAGTCAACATTGCGCTTATAAATTCTTTGGTAGTTATTGCCAGCATCAGAAATTTAGTATCTGGCAACGAGTCGCATATATATTCGACAACAAGATTTGGTCCGTTATCCCATATCTTCTGCATACATGCACATAATAATAGAAATGCAAAGAATCGATCAAGCACTTCATGATTTTGTCATCTATTGTTCTTCCTGAAACTCCAGTATCACAATGAATGAAGTCCGCGGTAGGTCTTCACATTATGCAATTATCGATATCAATATACCTTAAAGAAAATCTCTCTTTGAAGGATGAATTCGAAATTTCATCTGCGATTGCAGTATATTTCAACGATCCATTTATTCTATCCATGCTTTTCGATCAAATATTATCCCCAATAATGTTGATCAACTGGGATCTTTATTACCAACTGTGTAAAGATCTATATGCACTGTCAGTTGAGCATTTGATATGTTACTTGTGGACTCGATCGTCAGACTTAATTCGAAATGGAATTAAATTTTTGTGCTTTGAAATTAATTAACACAGAAGAGCATCATCTTCCTTGTCTGGCAATATCACACTAGATAATTTGTATTAACTGCATATATACATAATTTCTATCCAGAGGGGCGCAATAAGACAAAGGGGGAGTGCTTATGAGCACGTAAAGCACCCCACCCCCGTCATGGATACTCTACTGAGAATGATTTGTCTAAGGTTTTTGAAATGAAAGAAATGACTTATACCTAATTAAGTATTTTTTTAAAATGAATTAGTAAAACAAATTGAAAATAAAATATTAATTTTTTGTAAAATGTATTTGATTTGATTTTGCGTTTTTGCAGTCATTTCCTTTAAACAATTTTTTATTTTTTTATTACAAACTATTTCTTGTTATCACATCTATATAGACATGGAATCTAAAACAATCAAATGTATAAATTCTATCTATTCTAATTGTAAAAAATTGTGATTGCTATGCCCATTTTGATCGAGGATCTTAATAATAGTTTTGACATAAAATACCACTTTGTCAATCAATTCTGGACTGTTAATCAACTTTTAGAACTGTAAAAAGCATCTTGAATCGTGTTTTCAAAAGGATTATTAAATATCGCATATTTCATTTTATTAAGTAGCATTAGATATTATTATATTTATTTTAATTTTTATATTACTGAATATTTATAATTAGTTTATTTTCATAAATTTTAATTATTTCTGAAATTTATTATATTGCGAATAATTGTCACCATTTCTATATATGATTCAATAAAAGTTTATTTCTAAATATATATAAGATAAATAAAATTGAAGTAAACTAATATACAATCTCATAGAAAATAAAACATATTTAGTCATCGTATTATAATATTATGTACATAAATGTTGTAAATATTTAGCAGTAAAGCAATGATTTGTTCAAATAAATTTTTGTAAATATTTGAGTATAGGACATATGTTATAACTTCAGCCAAAAACAAATGCAATACAATTATTAATTCCAAATGAATTAAATACATGATGTCATACAAAAGATAAAATAATATATAAGTAAGTATATTTTAAAATATAAAATATCATAATGGAGGTTAGAAACTTTAGATTTTAAATGTCTAATAATGATCATCTTACCTTTGAAATATGACAATGGAAACAACTTTATACGAAATAATTTCTGATTACTAATATGAGTATTAATAATGCATGATTATGGCCAAGATGATTAGGCTAAATTCAAAAAGTATGTTTATGGTAACATTGATTTCGAAATACTCTGACTTTATTGGTAACAAGTTAAAATTATTTTGTGTTTTTATTTTTTATGATCAATCGATATATTCAATTATTTAGACAATAAATATTTGATAAACGTTCGTTAGCCTTACAGATTATCCACACAACAAACTTAATTAGTAGTACAATCGTTTGTTATAGCTAGAAAATAAATCTTTATTAAAAAAATCAGGTTAAACTGATACCAAAATATTTAAGGAAACATTTTGCAGCAGTACTAAGATGATTTCAAAGTTCTAATAAATGATTTTGAGTTGCCAAAGATCCCTAATTGGTTGGTGTGTTCGTTTTTGTAAAGTATTCATAATAAAAAGCAGCTATGCTTCATATTCAAAGATCATCTCTTCTTCAGGAGGAAGGGGTGGTAACGATTGGTCGTCTGTACTGGACTGTGTGCGAAGACGGCACATCGGGCGATGACTGCTCACTGGAGATATCGATTCTGTCGTATCAACCATGTCTGGATAACCATCTATCAATGTGAAATAAGAAAATTGTTGTAATATATTTATAATATTTATTTGCGTGTTTGCTTATTGGTTTCAAATTATTGAGTCAGAAAATATAATCAATCGAATTAGTTTAACCTTTAGTTTGAAATATTTGGCTCAACTATATGTTTGTCTATACAACCATGCTAAATTCTATAATTCTAATACAAGCTAATTAATTATTTTTATAAAAATTATAATTTGTTTATTTTAATATTTATACTACTTTTAATAATACGTAAATAAAAAAATCTAAAAGTGAATATATTTCACGAAATTTCATTGTTACATAGTTTTTCTTATAGAGATGACTTTGTAAGCCCGCATGCTAAACATTGGTTAACATCGTGAACATTTTCAATAATTGGTAAATTGTATAAGTTTTTAATAAACATAGTAAGCGCCACATTAATAAAATATGAATAATTTCCAAAGTAGTTTGCAAGTTGTCTATGTTCATTCTCGAGTTGCGACTAAATGAAAACTATATTTTAATAAATATTTGAGTTTAATTCAAGCTATATTTAATTATGCTGTAGTTATTTACTCTTATTAAAATAGATCGAGAAAACAAAAGAAATATTTTGAAAAGTTTTGTTAATCTAGTTTAATGATTATAGTTTTGTGACGTATCATTATAGATTTCGTAGGTCTTCATGAAAGCGTTGGTTTTATTGAGAAAGGAAAAACGTCTCAGGATATAAAGAGCAATATATGTAAGGGAACCTAAAGTGTGATAAAACCTAAATGATATATTTTTATATGTAGATTAAAATATATTAACAAATTGAATTGGGTTAATTAAATGAAGCACCATACAAAATATATTTGTTTTTAGAATACGTAATGAATTAAAATATTCAATAAAAACGAACTTGTATAATTGAAATACATTTAATAAAGTCAGGATATATGATTTTCTGCAGAATGGGCGCAAATATTTATGAAAATTTGAAATGGAATGGGCTCCTAAACATATTAAAAAATTTAGTTTATTGATAAAGTTTTTAAAGAAGCTAAGTTGGGATTAAGGTACGTTCAAATGATTTCTCCATCCAGTCACCTGGACACTCAACTGCTCAAACTTTTCACATCAGATATAAATAATGTATTTTACTGCTTCTAAACCATCAATTTTACTTAATCTCTCTCACCCAAAACACCTTGACTGGAATGTCCTATTCCTAAGTAGATAGGAACATTATTGGACCTTAAACTTCCTGCCCAAGACCGTGTTCTGTGTCCCGTATTCAAACCAGAAACTTGTAGACTGTTTTCAGCCTCCCAATCCACATGCCTTACTGACTGCGCCATCGGATTGCGTATTTCCACGAAGTCGTTACGCTTATTGACCACGTTAGCTTTCGGTGCGGTTGAGCGATTCATATGCACTGTTGTCGTGTAGGCGGAACACGTATGACTCTGTTTTTGATCCTGTCGCCGCTTCTTTTCACTGCTTCCACGGGAAATGGTATTTTGAGATTTCAAAGGAAGCAACTCAGTGGGACTGCACACTTGGGATTCCGAATCAGCTAAGGGGTTTGGAATTGAGAGATACTTCCCTGGAACACAATTAATATAAATTGCGAAATTTAAACATATTTTAAACCTGCCTTTTACTTCCATCAAAACAAATATGAATTTAGAAGTTAAAGAAATATAGGAGAATTGTAATATGAATATAAACTATAGTTTAAATGATCAATAAGATTGTGTTAGTTCTGCGTATTATTTGTTACTTCTGCGTATTATTGATTACATTTGCTTATTATTGATTACATTTGCTTATTATTGATTACATTTGCCTTTAATTGATTAATTTTAAGTATTATTGATTATTTCTGCGTTATTAAATACGTATTACTGGTTACTTCTGCGTATTATTGATTACATTTTCGTATTATTGATCACATCTGTATTTTATTGATTAATTCTAATTATTAATGATCCTTCTGTATATAATTGATTTTTTCTGCGTATTTCAGCAAAATTTTTCTGGAAAATGCAACTATTATAAGATTTAATTATAACAGCTTTCTTTTCCGTTCACATTCCATTCCTCCAAAATAGTCAAGGAGTACCATAATTTGAATGAATGACATTTTACTCATTGTGAGAAATTTGAAAGTTTTATGCAGATTGTTGCCATAATAATTCACCTATTCTCTTTCTTTGAACGTCTAATGGATTTTTGTCGCTATTATAAGCTGCCGCTGTATTCGAATGGCTGCTACGAACATTCGCTCCAGTTGAACGAGGATGTTCGCCAACTAACGGATTCCTGACAGCATCATCCCTGTTGGAGAGAGGACCGCTTTTCCGCTGAACAACTGTCGACGGCAACATTGTCCTTCCTCCACTGATGCGAGCAATCCCATTTGTCTTTGAGTTGGTCTGAGCAGGAGTCAAGTCAAGAGGCACTCTACTAGTGGTCCCAGCAGAACCGCTGAGCATCTGCTGTTGTGACCAAGAGTGATTTAAGCAGACCCTAGGATCATGAGGAAGCGAAAATTGATGGTTGTCAAGGAATGCTGACCTAGAGAAAAAAAGATAAACGTTAAATTACCTGAACATGTGCATTGACATTGCACATGATAATATATGATTCAATATAAAAAATGCAGAATAAGCAAATTTCTAATTTGTGTATAAATATTTCAAAAATGCTCATATATTATACATTTCGGATGTTATATATGTTACGATATTATTTTCATTATTTGAAACACATGGAATTTAAAATTGTTCATGGCTTATTATTTTGAGGAAAGAAAGACAGTTGAAATTATATTTATAATTTTATTTCAGGTTCTCTTCAACGAGTTTTAAAATTATCGAATTTAAACTATATAAATTAAACATTTATTTCAAGGATTCATTATTAGAGAAAACGGTAAATTTAATCAATTATTTTGACTATAAATAATTATTTGTCTTTAGATTTTATCAATCAGATAAATAAATATCAATCTTTTTTTGTTTGTATTTGAGTTGAACCAAAAAATATCAATTAATTACGACTAATGACAAAGGCAAAAACGAACCTCTCATTGTCCTCATCGTTATCAGGAACTCTATAAAGACACCCAGAATTATTCTTTAAAAGATTCCCGCTTGGGTCGTCCCCTTCGAAGGTGTCTGGAGTGATTGTCGGATAGGGGACATTGTTCCCTTCCAACTTGCCCGCGCCATCTTCCCCCGGTACACCCAAGCTGTCACTCGTGTTGAGTCTGGCTTGTTGATCAAGGGACCGTTGGCGAAGACTGATGACGAACCAGACAGAACAGAGAACGGTTAGAGCCCCACCAATGATGCCCAGGATCACGTAGTGTGTAGTCAGATCCTTCTTTTTGGTTGTGTCTGTTCTGATCTTTTTTATGACCGTGTTATCTGCTACAAATACAAAGAAGGAGAAGCGTATTTATCTATTCAAGATATTCTAGTGTTGTCATGACGCACTCGTAAAAGTGACTAACATTTCATATTTCAAATAATTCCATTTCTACGAATAATCTGATAAATTTAAAATTAAAAGCAGTTAAAAATCAATATTTTCAGGTCGAACATATTTTAGAAGTGAATTTGTTATTTAAGATAAATTACATATTTGATTATTTTGATAATTTTGATAATTTTGTATTATTAACAATATAATAATACTAAAATTCTAAATAATTTCTTTTATATTAAAAATAGAGAAATAAATATTTCATAACTTTTGACAATTTCTGAATTTGAAAATAATCTCAAAAGCATTTAAATCAATAGAAACTATTCAGGGAAGTATAGATTGATTTTTATATAAACCAATAAACGAAAAACAGAAAATGATATAGAAAATCTCTAAGAACTTACATGCTCCTCTATCGCCGGTAAAATTACCCGTAACTATCCCACCAGTTTGGTCACAGTTCTCATCCAGACCATTTGGACAATTAATGCGACCGTTGCATGTCAAATTCTTGGCTATGCATTGTTGTAAGGAGCCGCAAGAGAAATAGTCATTGTAACAAGGTTCTAAACAATTTGTAATGAGAAAAATAGAATTAACAAAATAAGTTTATTTATAATTCTGTTATAAGATAATACTTTTTGAGGTATGTATACTCAAATACAAGAATGATCAACCTAATTTATTTAGTCCATTAAATAGATTTGGTGATATATGTGAAAGTTATTTAAATGTTTTTTTAAAATGGCTTACTGAATAAAATAAATGTCTAAAATTAAATGGCCACTATTAGAATTAAAAATATTGTTTTTTTTTCTTTTGTTAACAATATCTTTCTAAATATTCGTTAATAAATTCATTGAAATATAGGCTGTCTAATCAAAAATGCGTTTTTAGTTCTGAAAGAGTTCTGATATATTTGAGAGCAGCGAGTAACATTAAAGACTGCACAAATTTTATTTTAAGTAATGAAAATATTATTTAGAAATACTCATTTCCCTCATTTTCAACAATTTATTGAGATTGACAATCATATTCTCCAAAGCTCTTCTCATTCGACGACTGGCAAAATGAGGCATTTGCTCATTTAAAAATATAACATCTTCTCTGTCAGAAAAATTACCAGTTGTGTGTGATCCCAATCTTGCAAAGATATACCGATCACAAAGAACAGTGTCCGGCGAGTACGTGGCTGCCTAACCAACTTGATGAAGTTTTCTGTCGATCTGGACACGTGTGAACTGGCGTTGTCATAAATGATCCCCATATTTTGTCGTTGAATACCCTTCCACGTGGGTGATTTTCAGAAAAATGTGACCATATTTTCAGGAACGTTACATATCTCTCCGAATCAATTTTCTCTCAGCACGAATTCGTATTGTGTACATTCATTTTGTTCTGTGATTAACGCCAATGATATTTATTATAAAACTAAAAACGTAATCTATTATGGGACAGCCTAAATTTGAATTTATTCACTTTTTATTCCGTTTAATTGACAAAATACTTCAATATCTTTGATATAATTACATGAATCGAGAAAAATTTATATAATTACTTATAGTTCACTTTAATATCTACTAAATTCGAATCAATGCTTGATATGCATTACTTGATAGTGACTTCCCTCACCTTGCTTCAAAACAGTAGCTACAATGAAGTAACGCGGATTTCTAACTGCCAGAGAAGTGACAACTATGCGCATGACAATCCGACATGTAATGACAAAACTGGGCCGGGCTTCTTCTGTGTGCCATATTTTGCTTTCAAGGAAAGGCGGTACTGTTCGAGGCATGCGGGCGTGACCGTCGTAGAATTCGATGTAGGATCTACTCAGAGTGTTCCGATGGTGAAAGGAGAGTCGAGTGAAGTTGAGAAAGACCTGAAAAGTTGCCAAAAACGAAGAAAAATATAACACAATTAAACAACTTTTAATTAAATTTTGTAATATTTACGAAGCGAAGAAAAAATACGATGTTAATTGAGTACAAAAAGAAAGTATACGTCTCTATATATAAAAGTTGAAGGAGAATATGTGATTTATTGGTATTTTTCTCTCTTTTCTAATGGTTTTCCCTTTCAAAGTCTGTGACTTCATTCAATTATTTTGACATTATCCAATCCAAAGCTTTTAGATTCAGCCAGTAAATTATTGTATGTGATTTTAATTAAATATATGTGTGTTTTTGGATATGGAAGTCTTAAGATTTTTATACTCGGGGGGATTTTCTATTCATGATACATTAATATTTATGATTAAAAAGGTTCTGCATATTTTTCTTAAAATGTTCATACTTTTATGAAACGATAACTTGAAACGGTATTTCAATCAATTTACTTTCAATGATATTTCTGTTTAACCTTTCTGCTGTCTCCTAACAAACCGCGAATCTTTGATATAATGAACGGTTTCTACACTAAAATTGTTACAAAATAATCTTTATTTTATTTCATGTAATAATCGCATAGGGCAATGATTAGGGTGCAATAATTTTCTCTATATAGTGCAATAATTTCATGAGAATTTTAATTTGGTAAGATCCAAAAAAATCTCTAAAAATAGTTATTATTAATTATTTATCCTCCGTTAAAGTGAAAAAAAACCTTACGTAACGTAATGTAGGAAAACAGCCACTAAATTCATAAATATTATACCATAAACAATAAATATCCAAACAAAAAACAAATGCCAATCCAGTTAAAAATGGTCAGTTTATCAGCATTCAAAAAAATTTGTTTTCTTTAAAATTTCTATTTCACTTTTAAAAAATCTTCATCAATTTTATATTATAGATTTATGAATTATATTAATTTTATATGATAATTTCATAGAAATAAAATAATATAGAAATTGACTTCATATGATAGTTTTTATACAATTTAATACACCATTTACAATTTATTCATAATAATTTTATAAAAAAAATATGTTAGACAATTGTTGGATAATAGAAAAAAAGACATGGAAGTCTCAATATTTATTTATTTAATCGAAAAAAATTTAATTAGAATAAATAAAACATTTCATTTTGACATGATTATCGATTAAGACATAAAATTTCTCCTTTTTTATAATTCAACTTTCTAAAAATGGAAGGAGTTGTCCCGTTCTAATTAATTATTTCTTAATAACTTTGTAAAGAAGACATCGCCACATGGTTCTAAATTATTAGATATTTAATTTATCATTGGAAGAAACCAGTCAGTTTGGCTGGAGAAACGAATTCGTGGCTACCTTTTTATGATTTCTATGACATTTTAGTGGGAGCCGAAATCTTTTTTTGAACCATGATAAAACACGCCCGCCGAGAGAGTCTGACTGTCGTATTATCATGGAAACTATTGATCTCTCAATTCAATGATAGATTGTTCGCTGACGAAATGGCGACATTGCATGCGTTATAAAATAATGAATCAATTTATTTTTGATTCCAACAGACTTAACATTTGATATAGGCTCGAAGTGTGCTGATGAAACGTGTGAACTCTTAACAAAGGCACAATAGTGAAGACACTATAGTGAAGTGTAAAGTCGATACTCGACTCTTTTATCTTTTGTATTGCCAGTTTGTTGTAACCTTGTTAAAATTGCGCTTTTTTTGGTACAAAAATATTGAAATCGGTCTAATAACTAATAAATAATAACTAAAAATCTAATAAAAAATAACTAATAACTAACGAACATCAAACAACAAACATTAAAATTAATACAACGAACATCAAACATCCTTACCATTTTGCTTTAAAGAGTAAATTGAGTAATTTGAAATATTTTTGAATATTCAGATTTCAATTAAATATCCTCATTTATGAAAAACATTTTTAATCGTTGTTTGTTTTTCAGTTTTACTTTATCAAGCAGTCGACAAGCGTCCAAAATACATCATGAGAATTAAAAGGGAATATACCTATATAATAGGTATATTCTACTATAATCTATAATCTATAATCTATAATCTATAATCTATAATCTATAATCTATAATCTATAATCTATAATCTATAAT
>JAUZNC010025242.1:12373-22857 GCA_034780395.1 Vannuccia rotundouncinata | reverse complement strand
TTCGAAGGTATTTTTGTTAAATTTATTTAATTTAAAATATTCGACAACAATATAATTGCATTATGCGCCCTTACTATGAAAGTATGACTAAATATAATTATAAAGAAAACGAAATTAAACTAGCCAAAAAATGTGTTTCTGAATTTTAATATATTTGTTGGCGACCATATATAATAGGAACTCGGACTATAGTTCGAAACTGGTCGGAGTTCCTAACATGGTCGCCATCGATTAATATATCCCGTAAACTTTTGATACATTAATTTAATGATATTCATAGCTTTTCACTGTTACAAATTTATAGGTATTATAGGTATATATCTTCTGTATACCCCCCCAGTTTGAATAAGTTTCCTATATATTATGCCATATAATATATAACGTCCATATATTTAAAAAGATAAAATACGGGTTTCCATATTTCCACTAAATTATCTATTCTTCCCATCTCATTCTGGCTTGTGTGCCAACCAATTATTCTTAGAAATACCGCGCTATATTTTATGTAAATTTAAATTTTCGAAAAAGTAGTGCCCTGGCCATAATCGAAGAAAAGGTAGTGAGTGGCCTGGCCATAATCGAAGAAAATGTTGTGGCCTGGCCATAATCGAAGAAAAGGTTGTGGCCTGGCCATAATCGAAGAAAAGGTTGTGGCCTGGCCATAATCGAAGAAAAGGTTGTGGCCTGGCCATAATCGAAGAAAAAGTTGTGGTCAAATAAAATTAATTTGAAAGTGTTTAATAAATAATAAAAGTAATGTACCAAAATTTTATAATATAATTTTTAAACTTTTGTGAAAATTTAATTATAGCTTAAAAATATTACCTCGTAATTCTTTTTGACAATAAAAATATGAGTTTGATAATATATCTATTAATTTCGGGTTATATAAACAGGTTATGTGATTGTGTTTATATAATATATAGTATTATAATTATATATACCTAAATTTGCAATTAAAATTGTAATAGTTATAGGTTGGATTAGTTTAGGATACTAAATATGAAACAAGCAATATAAATTGAATAATGATTTGTAATAATTAAGAAAGCTAATAATATTTTAAATATATCATATAGACTGTAAAATATTATTATCTTGTTCTATAAAGATTCAATTGAATTTTCTAATATAGCTATTAAAATTGTTTCAATATAATAATAATTAAAAAGTTATACTACTGAAAATTACTTAAGTAGCTAATTTAAAAGTTTAAATTAATATATATATATATATTTAAATAGATGATCAATATTTCAAAATCACATTTAATAATGTTGCAGTCTTTTAATTTCAATATTTGGGAGCCGAAATAATTAATAAATAAATAAATTTGACTTCTACATCTATAAATACTGTTCGTGTTATAATCGAGGATGCGGTATTCTATATTCGCCAAGTCAAGGTATCGCATTGCTAGCTGGTATTATTATGGATGGAGCATTAGACGAAACAACTTGTCTCTCACAATATGCAATCTATATCCGCGGTGCAGCATACATATATAAGCATGCCATATACTTATACAATTCCACAAGGATCTCTATGAATATTAATGAATAATATAAATATTTAATGAAATTATTAATGTAGAAAATTAAAATTTATGTTTTAATATAAAATATTTTAGATAATTTAAATATTATATTCGATGGATATAATATGCATGTGTATCAAAAGGCATCAATGACTTATATATTTTTATCTAGACCGGCAATTAACTGATAAAAAAAAACTCCAAAGTGCATTTCAATTATATACGGTATTAGATTCATTAAAAGAGGGTTTTCATATATATTAATCGATTAATTTATAAATTTCATTAATATTACAGTTAATGTTGAACTTCCGCACATCAATTTGGCATTGATTATCGATATATAAATATAGATTTCTTCGCGAACGTTTATTACTATTGAATAATATGTTGAATATTAGTCAGTTTGCAAATCTAGATAAATAATATATTAAAGTATCATTGTGTATAACTGACACATTTTTTCAACAATCTTAAAAAGATTTATAACCTAATATGAAGCTTACGTTGCTCGATTTATATTAATATAGACAGCTTGTACACAGATAAGTTGCAAATATGCAAAAGTAGAATATAAGACTAGTTACAAATATTGGAATTTATATTATGACTTTAAAGGTAACAGTTTACAATAATATTAAACAAATAAAAAAGTGTTCTTTGATCTTCGTACCTTTGAATCTTTATCGACAGACGAATTCCTAAAATTTGAAAAATGTCTATTTATGATTTTTATTTATTAAAGGGAAATTTAAATTATCAAATAAATATTTTTTAGAAATAAACATCTAATAAATTTTATATTTTCATTTTCATTTTATATAAATTTATATTTCACATTTTATTTTTAAGTTAGAATTATAGCAATTTAATTTGCTAATTTTTAAATGATGTCTAATCAGCCTCCCTTTTAAATTATATAATATTTTGTTCGTATTTATTTCAAAAAAATGGATACGCCTCTGAAGAAGAAAGTGTGTTATTATTACGATGGTAAATCTAAATTTAATATTTTTAATGAAATAATATTTGATTAATATCATGAACAAGATATTTTCCTATTCATAACTATGTAATATTTTTTAATGCGTTTTTTGAGGGGTAATTTCTGGATAATTTCTATAGTATTGTAGAGAATTTTTTATTATCTTAATGTTTCAATTTTTTATAATTTGTTCAATTTTTCAGTCTGAGTTTTATTAAATAAAGTAATTTTTGTGTAATTTTCATGCCAATATTTCTTGAATGTTATGTGATGTTTAAAATAGAATTGTAATAAATAGATTGATTGAATACTAAGGATGACCTGAATAATGAAATGATCCTGAAATGTCATGGAATTTTTAGAAATTTTCTTCAAAAATATATTTATATCCCTAATTTTTTATATTTTATTTTTTTGCATTGTTCCCATCAATATTTTCTTAAAGATTCTCAAGCCCAGCCTTTGAATCAGAGTCAAATTAAAATTCTGAAGTTTTGTATTCCTAAAATTTGATAAGCTTTCCAAAAATGTATAATTTGACCTTGTATGTGCTGTAGATGCTGAAATAAAGTTGGAGATGAATCCAGAGATGAATAGGAAGAAAAGGTTCTATACATCAATAAATATAAATTTTTATTATGTTGAAAAATAATTGACAATATGGTGAGACTATTCTTTGTTAATTAAGAATTGAAACATGCAAAGTCCAGGGCTTGAAAATAATCTTTTGAAGTCCCCTGTCCACCAGGCCAGTAATTGAAAGTTTTTTTACCCACCAGAAAAAATTCACCTGCCCAAAATCTACTTATGTATAAATTTGTGTTATTTTACTAAACTATGCAGTAACCTATATTATTCTTTTAGTAATTCATCACTATCATTATTAGTAAAAAATAGTTTAACTAGTAAATTCAAAGTTGTGTAAGTCCAAATTAGTAATACATTTATTGTTCTGTCGAATTAAAAAACAATGTTCAGGCTTTTCTTATTATTTTAGTTATACCCCTATAATTTAGGTAGATATATTATAGCTGACATTCTGATGCATGTCTTTTTTTTTCTTTTCATATCATACTTTATATCTGGTACATTTTCCCATTTGAAAATCAACCATTTATACTATGAAAGATAATAAATTTATTTCTTTGCCTACCAGTCAAGGAATTGATTTGTAACTGAAATTACAGATATTTCAGAGCATGTCTAGTCTAGGTAGTATATTTAAACATCTTTTGATATTGTACATGATCTATATATAGTCTATTTACTATAGGATAGAACATGATGCATCAAATTTATAACTATCACACAATGAACCATCCTATATAATTACCCATTACTAAAATACCAATTACTGGATTGTCAAAATCTACCCACCCAAGCAGATGGGTAAAAGATATTATTTACCTGCCTGAGACCAAATGTACCCACCATGGGCCACTGGGCACTCATTAATTTTGAGCCCTAAAAGTCATTGAATTAGTTTTTAATTTTAACTCTCTGAAAATTGCACTCAAACTTTCTTATAAATTTTAGAGTTGTCCTAGAAATTTGCTGGAATTATCCTTGAATTTTATTTAACCCTAATACAGTCATACAGATGGGATCTTTAAAATTCAGTCCATAAATTATTTATGAAATCATAGTAAACATGCAGAAATACAAAATGAATATTTTTTTGCAAGATTTATATTTCTCCTGATTTAGAGCAATTCATATAGTGCTTTTTAATTATTCAACACATTTTATTTAGTTTTTATTTAGATGTTTGCATATTTAATACAATTTTCTATCTTTATTTTTTGATTGGACATAATTAATATCTTTGCTAAGGTAGGCCACAATTAATTGTTTGTAATGTTGACCAAGTTTTACCAAGAATGTAATTTTATTAAAATTTTACCTACATCTAACGATTCCAGTAACAGATTAATAAACAGATTAAAAAATTAATACTAATTGTTTTTAAACAAATCTATATTAAAAAAATTATAAGCATTTTTAATGAAATAATTAATACAAAAATTCATTAAATTATAATTTATTTTTTAATAGATTTAGTATTCTAAGTATTATCATTTTATTTAGAGTAAACAGTTACAATGCAATTTAAATTAGTCATATACTTTTAAAAGAAAATTCTGGACAATAAAGTGTAATTTATAATATGAAACAAGGTCAATGGGTTGTAAAACCAATCACTTGCTGTACCATTTTAAGTATTTTGAATTGGTGCCTTTTGAATCCACCAGTACTAATTATGAAAATAAGATGTATTTTTTACCCTGCAAAATGGATTCTAAGACAGAGTATACATATATCTGATTTTGTTAATACAAACGTTTTTTTAGTGGGGTTTGACAATGAAAATCCAATTAACTTCATACTTTAGGAAAGTTCATCTTAGGGGTTAAGAACTACTCTAAGTTGAAAAACTAAGTCATTTGTCCTTTTAACATTTCTACAGAGTAATTTTAACAAAATGGGATAGGAACAAGGAATAATGATAAAAACCACAAAAGGTCTACAATTTGAAATAATAAACAATGAGTATATGGATTAAGGTTTCTAGGGTAATTAATATTGAAGAGAAACAGCCAAATTTGAAGTCATATTTGAAATTTGAGCTTTCATTTGATTGCTAGAGGGGTTTAAAGTAGTTCTAAGATAAAATGCATTTATCAATAACTTTTGAAAAAATACTTGATCAACTTGAAATTTTGGAGATCAAAATACCTTACAAATACAATGCTATTTGTTGCAAATCTAAGAAAAATAGTGAAAGGTAGTTTTGCTAAGGTTTAAAGTTAGGGTTAAAATTGGGGGTTATTATGAAGCTGATAAATTTTGGCAAGGTTCAAAAAAATATTTCTTTGATGGTCAAAATTAATTTGTGGGCTAAAATATACTTTCCAAAAATCAGTGCCTTATTCTG
This sequence comes from Vannuccia rotundouncinata, assembly GCA_034780395.1. Taxonomy (NCBI): domain Eukaryota; kingdom Metazoa; phylum Platyhelminthes; order Proseriata; family Coelogynoporidae; genus Vannuccia; species Vannuccia rotundouncinata. The sequence goes on along the minus strand of JAUZNC010025242.1, from coordinate 17,400 downwards.
ACCTTTAGGTAAGGAGTTATAGAATTTTTATTGTTAGGGTTATGGACATATTTTCTAATATTATGTGTTAGAGCAAAATTAGCTAGCCAGTTGTGAAGAGTGTCATTATTAGCCTATAGCCAAAATTTTGGCTCAGTTGCAGTTTTATTTATAGCTGAAAATATTTGTCTTGTCTTAATATTTGAGCATTGTTTGGTAGTATTTATTGTCATAGCACTATACAGAAGTTTTCAATGTTGCATTTTTGAAACAAAATTAGTAATTTTCCCCCCTCCCCCAAAATGTGTATTGTACATGCCAAAAAAATTTTTTTTTCAGAATATGTTAAACAAGTAGTATATGATTAACACTAACTGGTTTATTTGATATGTTATGTCTCCAATGTTCAAAAAAGTTACAATATATAAAAAAACTAAAAAGTGTGCAAAGTTACCCCCACTGTGCAAAGTAACCCCTGTTTACAGTATATCATATGATACAATTAAAAGATTCCTTTAGAAAGAAGGGTTCACAATTTACACATTTTACATGTTATTGTCAAGTTTGGTCACCTTTTTGGACACTAAAAAAGTTGTCAATTGAATAATAAAAGTTAAGGGAAGACTATTCTTTTAGCATTAGATTTCTCTTGACAAGACACAACTTTATGTGTTCTTTGTTGTTCGGTATCTATTTAGCCATATGTAATTGTGATGCTACATTTTGAGAAATAATCTCTATATTGACATATTAGATTTTAATTGTATCATGATTTGAATAATTTTCTTCCTTTTCCAATAAGTTATTTCGGTATAATATACTGTACATACTGAACATTTAAATACCCAATATGATAGAGCAGTGGACCATAGGGGTAGAGTAATGAATCATTGTATGGGTGTTACATTCAATCAATTATGGGAACTAGGTAGTACACATATTAGGTATTTAATGTTTTTTTCTCATTTTGTTTAAATCGCACAATCATGCATAAACCAGACAATTATTTTTATTTTTTGGATGTTCAGTTTAACTGCAGTTGATTGTATATATAATATTAATAAACAATTATAATAATATGTGTTTAAAATAGTAATTGTCAATATTGCATTTATTTTTAAAATTGGATTGATCTTGACATAGTTGTTAAAACATTAATTAATTTCGACATTTTGTATACAATAATTTTCTAACATACAAAACTCAATTATCAATGACATAACATTACTTTTAAAACAACCTTATTATATTTTGTATGATTTTTGTACAATAAAAAGGCAAATAATAATATTAAATAATATGTCATATTAAAATGTCTTTTTTTGGTTATAAATATGTTACCAACTGACCAACTACGATTTTTTGACTGCTACTTGGTCTACATAAAATCAATTATGGCCTGCCTGATTTATTTTGACATTATAGTCATATATTTTAATTTATGTTTTATCTTTTTATATGATAATTTTGATTTTCTGCATGTCTACCATTATTCCAAAAATAATTTAATTTACTGCCGGATTCTTAAAGTTTCTTACAAAGTCCTAAAATGTATTCAATTGTGGATTGTTTATCATTTATTCCAGATCCAGACTTGAAAAGTCTTTAAAAGTAGATTTTTGAAAATTGTGAAATTTTGACTAAGTTTTTACTGTGGATTTTAATTTGTAACTATAGTATATATATATATTTATTATTCTGGTTCTGTCTTGCTGCCATAGTTAACTTTTTTCTAATTGGCAATTATTACCAAGATCTTTTGTATGCATAGGTTAAATTTATATACAGTCTACCCTGGCTAAGCAGAACAGGTAAAATGGAAAAAAATTGTTCCAATTATCCAGAGCTTTGATTAGACAAAAATTGATTTTTGATAGTATGATAAGATTATGTATGTTAGATTATTAAAACAATTAAAACAATAGTTGCCCTTTAACTTGTTTTGATAAGTACACATAATAGATAGATTAACACCTCTATATAAAAATAAATTAACTATGATGCATAGTATATACTAATTCATAATAATATACAATTTTTCAAATAATATATTGTGTTACTTTAAATATTATATTGTTTTTGTATATATTTCAAAAACATAAAATTTACTTAATCACAATTTGTAATAAAATATTTTAAAAACTAAAGTAATATAATATATATTATTAATTTTCATAATAAAGTTCCTTATTTGATAAAAATATTTAAAAGTAAAATTTGGAGGAAAAAACGATTTTCTCAAGTTTTTACTCACTTTTTTTGTAATTTAAAAATTTTGTAACCACATTGTTGGTTTCTGAATGTCAGTTATTTCCAAATCACATTCATGTGTGTATTTGAAATAATGCAAACATATTGCTGATTGTTTGTCAATTTCATTTCTATTTTTTAAATATATGTTTTATTTTATTCAACCTTAAAATGAATCCAAATTAAAATTATTCGAAAATATTTCTTGAACTCGCTCTTAGCCAAAAAATGTGTATTTGTGATACTGCTTATCAAAGTAATTATGTATTGATGTTTGGCTTTCAATACTATATATACATTAAATTAATTTGCTTGTAAGATCAAGAGTACTTTTTAACATCATATTTTAAAATAATTTTTCAATTTTAGATGTTATTATACTATTCGCCAACTTTTAAATCATAAAAAACTTACATATTTACTTGAAAATATTCAATACCTCCGAATGCAGGAATATCAAATTGAAAAATAAGTTTAGATATGTTTTTAACAAATGATTGAAAAGAAACTTCTAGAATTAAAATCAAAATATTCCAAAAAAATTATTGTTCATACTATTTATATTTTTTGTGTATTTGACATTTTTATTTATTTATATTCGATCATTAATCAATATCCTTAAACTAATTACAGGAGACGTTGGTAATTATTACTATGGACAGGGACATCCGATGAAGCCACACCGGATTCGCATGTGTCACAACCTTCTGCTCAATTACGGACTTTATAGAAAGATGGAAGTTTGCAGGCCAAATAAGGCATCTTTTGATGAAATGACAAAATATCATAGTGATGAATATATCAAGTTTCTCAAAAACATTCGTCCAGATAATATGCATGAATATAACAAGCAGGTAAAAATACAGATGCTATTTCATTTATTTCATTCGAATGTAAACGATCAATAGGTAAAATAAAATCAGATGTGTCAATCGTAACGAAACAGTCACATTTCATTCACCGATGTCATGATTATTATAATCTCTAAATATCATTAGTAAAATCATTAAATATTTAATATTCATATTAACCAGTTATTCAATGTCCAATTAATCGATACACATCAGATGCAGCGCTTCAACGTGGGCGAGGACTGTCCAGTATTCGACGGCCTCTACGAATTTTGTCAACTCTCCTCGGGTGGGTCTCTGGCCTGTGCTCAAAAGTTGTCCAAGGGTTTGGCCGACATTGCGATCAATTGGGCGGGGGGCCTTCACCACGCCAAGAAATCAGAAGCTTCAGGCTTCTGCTACGTCAACGATATTGTGCTGGCTATTGTTGAACTGCTGAAGACGCACCAACGTGTCCTCTATGTGGACATTGATATTCATCATGGAGACGGTGTTGAGGTGAACTTCAATAAAATGATTTTTTTCTTATTTTTATAACTTTATTTAGCAGTTTTTGCATACCTATTTGTGTCTATTCTGTTTTTTAGGAAGCGTTCTATACAACAGATCGTGTAATGACGGTGAGCTTCCACAAGTATGGTGAATACTTCCCTGGTACAGGGGACCTGAAAGACATCGGGGCCACCCGAGGCAAATACTATGCAGTCAACTTTCCTCTCAGAGATGGAATTGACGACGACAGTTATGAACTTATTTTCAAACCTGTTATGACCAAGGTGATTTGTTAGTTTTTAACTCCTTTCACCCAATAATTTAGGTCGTTTTATTATAGGCTCTACCAATATAAGTATTAGTTACACAATAAATTGTTTGCTGTTAATTCCGGTGTTAACTAATATAATTTAAATAATTAATTTAGATAAATTAGTAACTATTAAATTATACTGTTCTACACGTCCTCTACAGGTTATGGAAACGTTCCAGCCGAGCGCTGTGGTGCTCCAATGTGGGGCTGATTCCCTCTCGGGAGACAGACTTGGATGCTTCAACCTGAGTCTAAAGGGTCATGGCAAGTGTGTTCAGTTTATGCGCCAATACCAGACACCATTGCTTCTCTTAGGAGGTGAGGAGTTAGAAACAACTAGATTTATTAACTGGTATTAGTTAATAATGGAGTTCGATTGCATAGTCCAACTTCACAATACATATTTTTTAAATAAATGAATATCTTCTGTGCATATTATATTTTATTGTTATACTAAACAACTGGTTCTCTAAAAAGGTTAAAAATAATGGTTCTCTTCATAGTTAAAAATCTCGTAAGATTAATTTTTAAATAGCTTATCTATATTGATTTTATAAATGGAATTTATGATTGTTTATTGATTATTCATAATTTATCTGTTGTTAGTCAATAAGTTGGAAATTGTCCAAGAGGTATATTATAATATCTTTTCAGGTGGTGGCTACACTATCCGAAATGTGGCTCGCTGTTGGACCTACGAGACCGCTTTGGCCCTGGGAACAGAACTTCCCAATGATCTCCCCTTCAACGACTACTATGAGTACTTTGGCCCGGACTTCAAGCTGCACATCAGCCCTAGCAACATGACCAATCAGAATACAACCGACTATGTTGACAGAGTAAAGGCGCGGTTATTTGAGAATTTGAGAATGCTCCCCCATGCTCCAAGTGTGCAGATGCAAGGTGTCTACCTAACTGAAATATGTTATTCTCTTACTCAATACAGAACAGTCCGCTTGTTTAAAGAATTGTACCAGTGGTAACATATGAAAAATGTATTCCGTCAATAAGCCAGTGTTTCGAAAAAAGCGCGAAAATCACTTATGTTTGGCCTGATAACGCGGAAATTTATCTTACCGTGCGAATTTCTCTTTGCTCATTGTGCGCTTTTTTAGCTAAATTAAAACTCAAAAGCTGACTGA
>JAUZNC010025242.1:0-12273 GCA_034780395.1 Vannuccia rotundouncinata | reverse complement strand
ATTGATGAATTCTATAAATTTCAAACGTTTTACTATTTAAAATTTCGCAGTAAAAATATTCTTTTATATAATATAAATTGGAAAGATAATTTCCTTTACATCATGTTACGTAGACATACCCGAGGATTCTCTGGTGGACGATGAAGCTGAACAGCGCGATAAGGAAGATCCTGATGTTCGTATCTCCATTCTTGCATCCGGCAAACACATTGAACACCCCAACGAACTTTCAGACAGTGAAGATGAAGGGGACAGTCGACGAGATGTCTCCTCTGCAAAAGAGGTGTCTTCACCTGTCAAGAAAACCGAGCAAACGTTTAAGGTAGTCCGGTTACCGTTTTGTACTCGTTACATTTTCATAAATACAACTTTAATATATTTATTGAATGCGTAAAACTATTTTGCCAATTGCAATTACTATTACTCGAGTTGTTTTAAATCGAATTGTATTCATTTTTATTATATATGGCAGCACAAATTTCGAAAATAGTTTGAAGTTTAGTTTTCTCTTCGAATTTGGTGACAATATCTGTTTTGATTTCTATCATAAAATCTAGAATAACGTTTAGATTTATAATTTATTGCATTTATGGTAGAAGGGAATTTCTGTTATGTTTAAGAATATAAATCATTAAGAAATATTGCAATAATTTTACATTTGTTTTCTGTATCCAGTTCAATTCCAGTCTTGAATTTACTTCTATTGATAATATTTTTATTTTTCAGGAGGAATTCGTCGAAGAAACCACTGGTGCAGGATTACAGACATCTTCGGAAGTTACTGTATCTGATACACTTATAAACTAATTTGTAAATGATTACAAGCAGTCTAATGTTATAAATTATTTTATGAATGAAATGTATTCGTTTATTTTTGAGTATTGTGTAATTTCCCCATATATGTTCCATGCTCCACCGTGGGGCAATTTTATGAATATTAACTTTATTCCATTAAAACAAACATTGTAATAATTATATTTCCAAAATTTTGTATCCATACCTGAATGCATTTAATGTTTTTATTTACATTGTACTCCACGTATTTGTATCTAACTTGTATAATATATGATTCAAGTCTTTTTAGATTTTGACCTTATTTATTTTTTGAAATTGTAGAAATAGTTTCAAAGATATCTATAGCTTGTAATTGTAACACTTATATCTAAAAGTTTACCATCTGAAAATAAGTGTAGCAATAATCCATTTCTAGCGATAAGTTGGATACTATCTCTATACAAGTAAAAGTAACAATATATTGTATATAAATGATAAAAAATAACTATAACGCCTACCTACCGATAAAAAGATCACAGTTCTTTCAATTCATGCAAAATATTACAAAAATGGTTTATCAGATTCCCGCATAATGTGAACAAAATTTATAGAACGGTCCCTCAGTATTTGGCTAATCTGAAAGGAAATTTCCATTTTGTTATAGAGAACAAAGAATCCTTCTATTCGACTTTTCAATTTTTACCTCTTTTGATAATGTTTCACCAATGTTCCCATTCGACTTGATAATTTGCACAGCTAGAATAAGAAGATGAATTTCATTTTTTCGTGTTCTTGAAATCGCTGCGAACCCTTTTTTCCATCAATTAACTTTGAGAAAAAAACATCTCCAAGGGAAATCAAATTTTTTGTTGAGTTTTTCATAAATTTTTTTTAATGTTTGTATTCTATAGAATATACAAAATAAGATAAATTCTACATTCAGATATTCATTTATATATATATTTTTACAACGTCAACAAATATGTGAGCAGTATTCAATAGAGTTATTAATAGTTGTTACGATACAATCACAATATAAAACCGATACACAATTGACAATATTTTTTTAGTATTGTTGGGTTTGTGTGGGTTACAGACAACATCAGCTCTTAGTACAAGTCAGTCATCAACATTCCCCCAAATATTGCAGTTATAATGGATCAATATACTTTTACCAGTGCCGAATTCACAGTTTAAAGATGATAGCTGGTTTGATTTTTTAAGCAATTTGTACAGCACTACTAACTGTTCAAATAAAACTCGCTATTTCTTTTTCAATTGCCTATTTCTTACTTGTGGGAAATAAGTGTTCAACATACAAATATCTTAGGAATTTCAAGAAATTGGGAAATCACAATATCAATGCTTTTTATATTTTACTTTTCATTTTTTACATTTATTGATGCTCTTCCATGGAAATTTTACAGAATTTTTACATTAAAGAGAAATATGGTTTAAACAACCAAACTAAAACCTTTGATTTGAAAGATGGACTTAAACGCTTAATATTTGATCTACTCTACAACCCTTCCTATTATAGCTAGCTTTTTATTTTTCATTAAAGTCGGTGGACCTTTTTGTATTTTTACGCTTGGCTATTTAACTTGATAATAGGACGACTATTTATGATGTTTATCTATCCCGAATTGATGGGGAACTTATATCGCAAATTGAATAATTGAGTAACTGCATCCAGTTTCCATTAACTAAAATTTTGGTAGTTGAAGGCTCCAAGCGTTCCAATCATAGTAATGCCTCTATGCTACTTTGCTGGAGGACTTTAACGGATGATAATGCTGTCGAAACCGCCGAATTTCGTACGGCTGGAGTCAACAATGCTGAAGTTATTCAGTTCAGGGACATGAATTTGGACATTGGAAGATGGGTCATATTACTTATGCTATGATAAAAAAATGAATTGAACCTTCTATTTTTAATGTTTGCGTTTGTCCAGCTGTTCACGAGTGAGGTTCTGTTTTCATAATTTAACTTCACGGCTGACACTAACACGACCCCATTATTATTCGATTATTGATTGTAATCCAATTCGCATTTCTACCACTTAATATGTAAACTAGAGGAATTATTTGGTACAATATTATCTCGGAAATTCCAGTTTGAGACTGATGAATTTGCAGTAAAACTACACAAGGGCGACGATTTAAAGTCAGCTTAAATTAGATTAGAAAAAGATAATTTTAGTTTCCGCGTTACAGACTACTTACTGGTTGTACTTAACTTACTTTTTTAACATCCTCCATTAATTCATTCATCCTCTATTGAAAATTCCAGCTTAAATGTCGGTAACTATAGTTGCAATATAGTTGTTCTATATATATTATAATGAAAAGTATAGTCTTTGTATCTTTTATAAAATATTAAACATTTTACATAATTGAAGGAATACAACACTCTTACTCCAAATCTTCCCAAATATGTTCCCAAAATGTTCCTAAAGTAATGTTCCTTCAGGGAAAAAAATAGCGAACATTATGTTCCCAAATCCGAAAACATATTATGAAAAATCGATCAATATATATTTATACTACTTATAAGTAGTATAAATAATTTAATTTTTTATATCTTTATAATGGAATGATTATAAAATATAATTCAATATTAAAAAAAATCATATTGGTATAATTAATGTTATATTTATATAAATGTATACGTAACATAGTCATATAATTAAAGTTATACATATTTATAAATATATACATAATAATGCGATGCTTAAAACAAATAAATATCGTATTAAAAATAATACAATTATACAATATAATAATAAAACTATAAAAATAAACAGTATAAATATTTTTTCGATTTTTAATATCTATATCTATGGAAGGATTATAAATTAATGTTATATTTATCTAATATACATAATCGTTTTATACTGATTTTAGCGTGTTCATTTCTATTTATTGTTATAAAATATCGCAAGTACATTATATAAACTACTTACAATTGTAACTTATAGTTTAAATAAAAATTATCAGTATTGTAGAACATTCTTTTTTTTAATTTTTAAAAAAAAAACATATATATTACATGTATGTCTCTTTATTTCTTTAATTAAATAGTTTAATTAATGCATTTTTTAATTTTATTAATTAGCAAAAATTAGCTATTGGTATCATATTTCAAAATATAATCCATGGGAACTCTGACTATAAGTATTATATACCTCTTAAATTTAAATATATTTGTTTTATAAATTACTAAAAAAAATTTATAGCTTATCTGAAAACCTATATATATATAGTTTTATTTTTTGTTATTCTCATCTGAAATAACTTAATTTGTAAAGTTATATTTTTTGTTATAAATAACTTAATAAATAACAGCGACGCATTGTTAATCATAAATATAATATAATATATAATTATAATCATTATTATAGGTATAAATTATATTCACTCATTTGAATTTTCGATCAACAAACCTACATTGCTTAATTTACATCTAAATTATGGAATTATTGCATCTAAAAAAAGGACTCTTTTAAAAAAAGTCAATTTCATTAGGTACTACAGGTGTTGTACTATAATAATTAATCGTGATTGAAGTGTTAAAAATCAATATTTTAAGGGTAGTTCACAATTGTTCACAATCATTATAGTTTACTTATATATTATTTTATGACTTTTTAACTATGATTTTTTTAAATATGGCTCCATGTCTGCTGCCCCTACAACGGCGGCCTATATGTCTGCTGCCCTACAACGGTGGCCTCTATGTCTGCTGCCCTACAACGGCGGCCTATATGTCTGCTGCCCCTACAACGGCGGCCTATATGTCTGCTGCCCTACAACGGCGGCCTATATGTCTGCTGCCCTACAACGGTGGCCTTCATGTCTGCTGCACCTACAACGGCTCCTCTAGTTCTGCTGCATCTATAGTTTAAGATGAGAGTACAGAAAATCAGAAATGTTTAGCCCCACAGTGTTTATTTTTTTGAGGTGATAATAAAGGTGATGAGGAGATTCTTAGAGCTTCGAAGTCAAGATGACATGGCCCTATAAACAGTGCTAGAAATAAGGATTTTGCTATCACTTGCCGTCTATTTTGTAACTGGTCTTTTATGATTTACCTGTATAGACGGGCTATATATATGGCTGAATATATAGGCACAAAGAAAAAATCTACCTCTCCGCACGTGTACGTAATGTTTACTTGTCTGTTGGAAAATTTATCTGTCCACAGGTAATCAGACAGTTCTATTTCGACAACTACCCAAGATTGGACCGAAAAGATACAAAAAATCCACTTCTGGGAAATTTTAAAATAACATATTAATTGAAACAAAGATGAAATTGCTTTCAGTTATGCCTTAATTACAATACATTTCGATTTAATCTTAATCGAAAATTATTTTAAATATTTTGGAGTGATATAATTAATTAAAATCTCATTTAAAATATTGAAACTGAAATTTTATTAAAAACACAGATCTGCCGACAAACTAAATTTAGTTTATAAATAACATTATAATTATTTATTAGTTTGAGCCAGACTCTCTACTCCGATATTAAGACAGTAGTAACACAATCCAGTGTTGCTGTGAAGATGTAACACTTAATAATGCTTACTATCCGCTGAAGTTTTAAAGGGAGCATTATAGCATAGTGGTAACATGCTGGCCTACAAACCAGTATGTCTGCAGTTCCAATCTAGCTCCGTACCCTTGTCTTCATGATAGTTTGCGGTTAAATTAATTCCTGTCTCACATTACTTTGCTGTTATGAAGTTTATCTTCGGCATTGTAAATTGTTATTTGAGCAGTAGTGCTTATTTGTTAATAAATTATCTTAGTTTATAAATATTTCTAAGTTAATAAAAGTTCCCATCGGACATGGTTTGTGAATTTTAAATTGCATTTTTGTGGACTTCTTGTGGTTGCGAACGAGTTCCTTGTATGATATTACTAACATACTATACAGCTTAATACTTCATCAAAAGTGGATATATTCCCGAACTGCAGTGCAGTTCACAGGTATAGTGCATGAGTCACCGAACAAAGAGCAATTATATAACTGGGAAGATTTCAGGAATATAAATTAAGAAATATACACAAGAATTGTATAAGAGAGATAATAAATAATTAGAAAATTAAGCTAGAATTTTGGTGAGTTTCCAGTGGATTAATTGTTGATCGTTGGTTTTAAAGTCTGAATTAACATAGCATCTCGGGATCTGAGGCCTACTATGCTTCTGTCAGTCGCGATGAAGGAACTCGAGTTCTTAGATACATGTTCCATGGCCCGGAGATTGAGTGGTCTCACTGTGGAGCGATTAGGTGTGTGAGCAAGCGTTACAGGTGGCTTTATAGATGCAGTTAGATTGTGGCACATTTGTGACTCTCTTTAATGGAACAATTGCGGTTGGTATATTCTCATTAAAACCTTTTACCGACGGATTGTTAAAATTAAAAATTAAAATTACCATCAGAATTGTTACACTGATTTTCGTAACCTTTATCGCTAATTCATTCATGATTCATACACAAATGTCTAAGCTTTTAGTTGTATATAAGTCATGTTTATTTGGTAATCGTGAAGTAAGAATGTATAGATTATGAACCAATAGACGAACGATGAGGACGTTTAATAAAGATTAGAAGTGAAGAAAATAAACATTTTTTGACTGAAATATTTATAAACAATAATGGCTGCAATTAATTCTAAGAAAGTTTTAATTATTTTATTTATTATATTTGTGATAAATAACATCATATTGTATAGTTTTTACTTAAATTCAAGTTCAAATAACACACCAAAAACCATAACTAATAATTTACTGAAAAATAAAACTTCAACTGTGATCACTCAGATAATTACTATGCTTCAAGTCAGTACAGGAAGATGGTTTCTAACAGAAAAAGATTTTCCTAATTCTTCTTTAGATTTGAAATCTGAAGAATGGATTGCAAAAACACTTGATAACAAAACGATTTCTCATGAAGACGTTCACAGTGCAATTAAAGAGGCCAACTATAGTGTTCCAAATGCTCTCCATTACGTCCTTCCATTCACCAAACCTCGATTAGAGTTTCATCATTTGGTTTGCATACTCAGTGGATTTTGGATCAATCGACCAAAACGTATGATACTTTGGTACAATGATTACCCTCAAGGAGAATACTGGGATTATTTTATTAAAAACATGACTGTCTACAGATCTCGAATAATTATGATGAATAGAATTCCGCCGACGAGAATATATGGACGTTCGATAAAAGTTCGTGAACATCAAAGTGATATAATTCGGATGGAAGCTTTATTGGTGTTCGGAGGAGTTTATCATGACATTGATGTAATTAGCCTGAAACCGTATGATGATCTAAGAGCAAATTATTCGTTTACAATTGGTCGTGAAAATAGTTATGGATTATGTAATGCAGTTATGATGAGCAAACCTTACTCTAAATTTATGATTATTTGGCATTTTACTTATCAGGTCTTTGAGGACGGTGAATGGGGGTATCATTCGGTACTCCTTCCAAATACGATGTCATTTGTTTGGCGAAAATATGTTCATATTGAAGAAAAATCATTTGTGAAACCATCTTGGGAACCCAAAGAACGAGCATTGATTTATGACAAAAAACGTGGTTGGGATTGGAATCAAAATTATTGCATGCATTTATGGTATCGGTTTCATAATGTTTCCTACAACTTTACATCCATTGAAAATGTGGATTCTATGTTAGGAGATATGTTCCGGTATGTATTATTTGGTTATAAAAAAATTTAATTATATTCCTTTAATTTGTTAATCTTCGAAAAACGGAGATCGTTTTACATTGTGCTGTATCGATATGTTTAGCGGATATCAGAAAACTGTAATGCTTCGGATAAAGACCGAAACAAAGTTTTTGTCTAAATATTCATGAAATTCAAAGATTTTCAACCAAAAATACCCCCTATATAGTGTCGGTTATTTTTTATTAATCTAAAAGCTTAATTATATACAATAATTTGTCAATACTTGTACAGATACAGCTTGTGTTTTAATTATAGATAAATTGTTTTATTCTGGTTATATTATCTGATTTATTTTATTTTTATTTGGTACGACCCCCCACCCCTAGCTACGGGCCTGTAATGGGTGTTTCAAATATCATATAATATATTATTTGGTTAGAGAAACTAGGTACACTATCATAAGACGCCATTTTGAAAATGTATGAATTTTAAAGCTAAGAAAACATTATTTAGTTATATAAATAGTTTAATGAATAACGGAAATCATAAATAGTAATAATAAAATTAACGGAATACCCACCACACAATAAATTAATAGTTGAATATATGATCTATATAAGAACATATAAATAGAAAATTATATATAACCATTAGAAAAATACATCCTTACAATCTTATCAATGCTATTACGTATAAATACGTTTCTTACTTCGTAAAATTTCCACGATTCCCACTTGTTATACATTTTGTATACACAGTCAGTTTACTTTTTAAACACTTTTCATGCAATTAAATTTGTGCGTTAATAATTAATATATTTATTATATAATATTTAGTATATTCAAGCATAATATAATAATAATATATTTATTTCTATTAATTACATTAATATATCATAATATTGCATGCATATAACCATTTCCACCCAGGGTGGCCAGACTATTTTATCAAGGATTGTTTACAGATTTCATTTCAACTTATTATGTAATTTATGTTTTTATTGCATTAATTACTAGTATATAAAACTCTAAAAGTTTTCAGTATTTCGTGAATTTATTCTTGAGTATTTATTGTTTATATTACTGAGTATTTACGTACATATAGTATTCCTGTATTTGGTAGTTTATAGGTATTATATTTAAGTGAGTTTAGATTCAAAGATTATTCTAATAGTAATAATAAATTTCTCAGGTTTGTTTCTTCAGATAGTATGTGTTAGTCGGCACTTTGATTTAAAATAATCAGGTATGGGCGCTATCTGGGTTCTTCAAAATATAATGATTTTTAACTCAGTTATAATGGGTTTTTACATTTTGTTTTAGCCATAATGTAAATAATTAAAGTCCTGAGGAAAGAGGTAAGTAAAAAAGTTAATCAACCCAGATATTAAGCATTATCGAAATTGTAATCGTTAGACAGACAGTTGTCTAGTAGTTAGCAAAATAATGTAGTGCATTGTGAATACAACTTTAGATTATTGCGAAGCCAAAACTAAATATTTGCCTTTTGGAAAAAATGTTAGTAATATTTTTTCTTAATTGTGGATATGACAATTAGTTTATAAAAACTTATTACAAGTCAGTGATTTATATTCACTATATCTACATCCTGACAAATCTTTATATCCCAGTAAACCTCCAACAATACCTAGTTCAGTCTACCAAAAAATTGTCTTAGATCGACAAACGATAAATAAATTTATACAGATTACTTCAGGCTGACATTTTTTCAAATGCACAAAATATTCCAAGAGATCTATCGCACTTGATCGTTTGAAGAACTTCCACAAAACTTTACCAACAATTAACAGAATATGACAAAGAAATACCAGAACTAATATACATGAAGATGCAAACTTGGGTAGCATATTATTAAAATAAACTTATAGAATGAAACTATATACTACAAAATAATAATTAAAATACCAAGAAGCTATATAAAATTGAAGAGTATTATGTAAGTGAATACCCAGCCAATGTTCTAAAATAAACTCATGAAATACAAACTGACAAATACAGAATTACTACAAATAATTCCAACAATAATAAAATATTTGTACAATCTAACGAATAGATGTGAAATAAAAGTGCACAATCCTTATAAAATAGTTTTTATGTAATCTGTTGAAATTTACCTTCCCATGCGACAGAACATAATGTTCGAACATTTTTTCTTATTTAGCACTGGATTAGTTGATTTAGAAATCTAATTTTTGGACTTAATAAAACTAATGTAATTGTCATGGCAAGACATGTACTTTATGTTTACTTTAAGTAAATAACATATAGATTTTAAAGTAGAATGTTTTTATATCCCGAAGGGCAAAAGCTTGACAGATTAAGGTGTATCATATAGCCTAAAATCTATATTTTATTTCTATTAAATCATGATATCGACCTTCGGGTTGTATGTAAATTATAACCCGAAAATTACATAGGATTCGGAAATATTAATACCACCTAAAATAGTGCGGTGGCACTGGTAAAATCGATTACGCTAGACCACGTTGTTAAAGAATCCAACGCTTAGAATTTTCAAAATTAAAGATGGTCGTCAATATGGCCGCTAAATGAAATTTCTGTATATAAGATAGGATTTTTCGGGTCAAGGATTCCATGTTTAAGGTTCAAATATTTTGTTGACCATCCAGAACATGAAAAACACATACCATTTAAATTATGCTTAATGGGAAAATTAGTATTAAGCGGAATAGATCTAGAGGTTATGTCCGTCAGTGAACAGTTCACATTATAGGATGTCGCTAAAGCACAGATAGTACAGAACTCATCATTTTACAAAAAAATATTGGGTACTGATTTTCTGCAGACTTCGTCATTTTTACTGAGAGCCGATCGGAAGGGATATTTATTTATACAATATAGAATAAGCTTTTATCTACAATTAACATACCCTTTTCAGTATGGGCAGATGATCAATTTTAAAAACTTTACCATTTTACCTTAAAATTCAATAAAATTCATACAACAATTCAATTTACAAAATCTCCTCTAAAAGTTTCAAATAAGACCGAGATTAAAGTATCCGGCCCCTGATTGCCCTGATTTGAGAAGATTGCCCTGATTTTGAGAAGTCCGCCCATACTGACTTATATTACATTAAAGAATTTTTTCGTTATTTTACAAGATTCGTCTTTTTACATTTGGATAATTACTGTCTAATTAATCCTATACAAGAAGCAATACAATGCGAATTCATTAAATGAGAATGAAAAATATTTATAAAATTTTAATTTAATTGTTTCGAATTATTTGATTTTTTGTTTTTATAGAAATATTATATTACTTTCGTTACAATTTAAAATAAAACTATTTTTTCTAGTCACAATAACAGTTACTCGGACAACTAGTTACACAATACATTCGGACTAAAAATCATCCCTTGTTAAATATACTATAAGATCAGATATTGTGAACACATTTCTTGAAAGTGCATTTTAATTAAGTTAAGTCTCGGCAACCCCTCTAGTCAGCTTGTATAGCATACTTTTTCTATTAAACCGATTTTGCTGAAGGAGAACTCTCTTTACAGATTGTTTATTAAATAAAAAACCAAATAACAGTAAAATGCTTACGTATAAAAAATTTTTAGGTTTCATAATGTTACAGATAAAAAATAACAAACAAAAAATTTAGTCAACAACATAGCGTTTGCAAATTAAGACTACTCGACTGCATATTCATCGCAAGACATGTTGATTGTTTCCCACATAGCTAGGTTTGCGTACTCTTATAAACTGGGTGGCCCATAAGTCATGCAGTATGGTATATTGTATTTACAGTATATTAATTAAATTTCATATGTTTAATGTTTACTTTTGTAAATGATTGTTTCTTTGTATTAATAGCTAAATATAGGCATCGCAAACCAGCGTCTTAACCACCCGGCCATATTGTTCAGGAGAAAAGGATCCCTATAGTACAATAATTTGAAATTTCATTAATTATAAATTCGCATAATTTGATAATCTATCATGGAATTTATTATAAAATGTATATTTTCTAGCGTTTTTTTAAAAGTTATTCAATAAGTGAGACAAACATATTTATTTTAACAAATCTAAAAAAATTCAATTATATAGGTAATGAAAATAATAACAATACAAATCATATGCTTGAATTCCAAATATGAAAATTAATACTAAATCATTTCCGTTTAATAAAAATATATTTTGTGATATGAAACATTGAACATTTTATAGGTAGCTTCAAAATACAGATAATAATTGCCTACAATTCTTGCTTAAAAATATCAAATAACAAACGATAAAGTTGAACATATAAATTGTGTAAATTTTTTAATATGTTGTAACAATACGTTGTATGTTAATGTGAGAAAATCAAGTACATTGAACGACTTATCGCAGAGCAGCTCATATCGCACAGCGACCATATAAAGGCTCTTCCAAGTTCTGCCTATAATGGATTCAGAAAACTTCATAATTGCGAGACAGCTTTGATTACAACCTGAACTACAACCGCAATTGACGATGGAAATATTGTTATAATCACAGCTTTAGATTTGAGCGCCGCCTTCGACACGATTGACCGCAAGAGATTGTTACTTAAACTACACCACCTAGTCGGATTACGAGACAACACCCTATATACAACTCCTTTCCTCGCCGTCAACAAACCAAGATAGAAGGAAGCATAAGTAAACCTAGAAACGTACCATACTCCTGAGTGCCACAAGGAAGTAACAGTGTTGGGCCCCCTACTCTATTGCCTTTATTCACTCGGCTATCATTAACAATCAACCAGGTGCTGCAGTT
>JAUZNC010025231.1:11379-22859 GCA_034780395.1 Vannuccia rotundouncinata | reverse complement strand
AGCTAACAACCCAAAATGATTTCACATATTTTATGGTTCGAGCTAACACACATTTTTGACCTTTTTGGTCTATAATAATATTAATACAATTCTGGCATACAACTGTCATGGAATGCTGTCTGGATTATATATACATAGTCTGTATTGCCATGTATTTTTTCTAAGCAATTGCACATAAAATATTTTAGGTAATTTGTATCGGTTAGAAACAGTTTGAATTGTTAAAAACTGTTAGAAAATGTTATAAATAAAACCTGATAATGATTTCATAAAATCTGATGCCAAATGCAAAGGATAAAAACCTGATGCCAATCTTACCTGCACAAAATAAAAACCAATGCATATTTCTAAAAACCTGATTCCAATGCAAAATTTTTGCTGGAAAAATAATAATTTCAGGAATAATATAACAAAACTATTATTTAAAAGAATTATACTATGAGACCACACTGAAATATTTATGTCAAATTAAATATCACTTAGCAAAACTAACTCTGAATTCACTTTAAATAAGCTAAAATAACTCTGATTCCACTTTAGATTAGCTAAAATAACTTGATTTCCACTGTAGAATGACTAAAATAATCCTGATTCTACTAAAGTAAATTTTACAGGGGAATTAGTTAGTTAGGCTATTTTAAAGTGTAATCAGAGTAATTTCAGCTATTCTAGAGTAGAATAAAAGTTAATTTAGCTATTCTGCAGTGGAATCAGAGTTATTTTAGCTTTTTTTTTAGAGTTGAATCAAAGTTAGTCATGCTAATTAACATTTAAGCTGAATAAAATATTTCAGTGTAATTTCATATTATAATTCTTTTAAATAATATTTTGTTACATTTGATATCCAGCAAAATATTAGCGTTGGAATCAGCATCAGTTTTTATCCTTTGCATTTGGCATTGGCTTCAGGTTTTGTGAAATCAGCATCAAAATTTATCTATAACCTTGTATATGGCAATACATACTATGAATATAAAATCCAGACTGCATCTCATGACAATTGTATGCCAGAATTGTATTAATATTTGTGAAAGATAATGTTCTGTACCTATATAATGTATGCCAGATATTGATACATAGAATGCATGCATCCTGGTATCTGAGAAATCTCTTTTTAATAAAAATTGGAGTCTTTTTAGAGAGTAGACTATACAAAAGATGCATGTATTGATTGTAAATAATAGTGATTAATAAATATTTGAGTATTTATTATTTTTAAATTGTAAGCTATACTTATATGATATGGTTATTATTGCATATAAAATGCATTAATATAAATTGTGGTCAACTATTGAAATAAATGCACTATAAGAATATAAATTAGTTAAATTAATGAAACTAAATTTTCAGTAAATTATTTTTAGGAGTGTCATAAACTGTGTCATAATACTGTAAAGAATTAGGAGAGAAAGCTTGTGAAGTTAGAAATCAATAAGGCTCTAATAGATTATTTTAAAGATATCTAAAAGAGTCTTATCTTTCATACTAAGTATCACTGTTATCCTGAGATAACAAACCTCCTCTCACCAAGATTTTCCAGTCAGTTATATTACCTGCTAATTAAGAACAATTTATTTCTATTTTATAAAGAGCAGCATTATATGTAAAAGTAGCGGTTAAACAATAAATTATTAAAATTCATCGAAATGGCGATCGTTTATAAGAATCAATGTTTTAATTATAAATTACTGGAAACGTCCTCTGTTACCCTCAGCAGTTTTGAAAGTAATTTTTACTTGTAGACACTATTGATATCAGTATATGTGCAGAGGACTTCTTCGGATTTGCTTAAAGTTTGGATTTCGGGAATACAAGCCTCTTTACAAATGAAGAATTTGTAGGAATTATCCGTGACATATGTTATTTGACGTGTTTCAATGATTTGTCCTTGTGGATTATTACCAGTAAGTCGAACTACAATAGCTCCAACACTTTTGATGCCCATAGAAACCAGTATTAGGTCAGGTTGGTGAAGACCTACTCGGTGCATAACCTTTATTCCGGTATAGCAGCTTTGACATCCTGCTTCAGACATTGGAGAGATTTAAATAGGTATTGTTTATCTTAATGATAAATTATAATTGTAACAGTCTGAACTAAGTATGGCCTACTTCAGAATGTGTTATTTCTTCAAAACATACATATTAATGTTGTAAATTTTGGTGAGCGTACGTAACTGTATCCAATTAAGATCCATCGTGATGTATATATAATATTTCACCTCTTCTTTAGAATGATACAGATTAACATGATACAAATGTTATTGTTTAGGATGCATCGGTAACGATAAGTACTCGCAGTATATAAATCTCCAATCAAATTTAAACAGCCTTTTCTAGTTCTAGCTAGCTAAGGTCTCTTGAACTCCACTTTTTGTAAACGGATACTAAAAACTTCATGATACACGCTAAACTCCTTGTCAAAACCCAAACAAATGACTCAATGAGATTGCTCAGCGCCGGTTAGGTTCAAATTTATTTGGAATGGAACTTTAAATATATACAAAATCCAGGATTACGTGAAATGGACGTGTAAAATTGGTAAATAGTTCACATAATACTCGATAATTTTTTCTGTGCAAACGAATATGAGTTAAGAAAAATATAAGAAGTTTAGATAATATTGAATTGTTTACCTGAAACTATCATATAATACTGGTTAGAAAATGGTTTTAGAAAATTTTATTATTCCTTTTTAAATAGATTCGATTAATTTGGTATATATATATATTTAAATATTTATAAGAAGTAACATTATTTATTGGTATAAAATAATTAATAAGCTGTAAATTATATATGTACACTGAATTTCAGTGTTCTATCGATAGTGGAGTTATTAGCTGCACAGTTATATACTGTACAGTATAGTATAGTACTTATTCGATTTCTAATTTGGGGCCAATGTTGGAAAGTTCGGTATCAATTTTGCCGCCTAGGTATGTTAATATTGTCCTGCCTGACTTCAAATTCGACTTCAATATTGGAAGTATAAAATTCGTTCTTCTAGACAAGTTTTGAGACTATCGCCTTTTTCATTCTAAAATCAACTTATATAATTTTTGTCATAGTTATTAATTCCACCTTCTTTGTTACACGGGTACTTCGAAGTTCTGTGAGCACCATAAAAGTTGTTTATAATTGTTAATAAAGTCAACTATAGAAAATAATTTAATATATAAAATACACACAAATGTATTCACTTGATATCCTGTACAAGACAGAGTTGCACATCTTAGGGATACCTATAAATCAAAGTTATAAAATGTTGAGCTACACTTTTTACAACCAAATTTAAATATAAAGACACCCTGTTTACATTTTTGAATTGTTATTCTTATGTCACTAATTTTTGATACCGCGTGTTGGGTGTTTTTATCATTTATGTATATTATAATTAATCATATAATATAATAATGGAATTGTGTTTTTAATTTGGTTGAGAATAAATTCGATTATAATGGTAAACATAACAAGTTAAATATTGTGTCTTGCAAATTATAATTTTGATATAATTTGTTTATTCAGAATTGGTTACTGCGTTCTGTATTATATTGAAATATATATATATATATTATATACAATTTACTGTTTTACAATCTATTTAATTCTACTCACCATCGTTAAAATAAAACAATTTGTAACAACATTATAACCAATGACTTTGATTAGATTTGATTTCATTTCATTATAAAATTATTTATTATTTGGCTGAATTAATCATTTTTAAAAAATATACAACTATCAATAATCAAAAAAAAACATTTTTAAATAATCTATTGCTAGTTCAATTAAATTTACAACATAATTTAATAATAAAATAATTACCCAATAATTAAATGTATAAAAACAGATTATATTTTGTTACCTGACTAATTAATAATATCACTAAATGTTAAAAAAATTATTTGATCATTGTTGTGAAATGGCTTCTTATGATTGATTCTAAAAAACCATTTCCAACTTAGAAAGATAAACATATTTTTAAAGCTAAAAATGTGATATTGTTTATATTCATAATTGGATTTCTTTTTTACTGTAAGAAGAAAGAAGCAATAGTTATAATATATATAATTCATTAGAATAAAAGGGAAATAATTCAAAAGATTGATAAAAATTTGATCAATGGTTTGATCAAAATTTAAGATAAAAATTGAAATTTAATTGTTGGAAAGAAGTTTTCATTCAAAAGTTTTCTCTTTAATGTGGTTTGGAAGTACGTGCCCTGCGCCTTGATTGTCATACGAACTACATGTTCTAGTTTATCAATTGTCATGACAACATTGAAGTTGATCGGAAGAACAGCATAATCATTATATTTATTAAAGGCCAATACAACAGACATGTCAATATTCTCTTTTCCAGATAAACGACTATCAAACCAAACTTGAACCATATGGCCACCCAACGAAGCTGGAAGTAAGAAATATGGACTGAACATGAATATTTGCGATTCTACTATAGTCCACCATCTGTTTTCTGGGTCCTTGACGTTTGAAGATGGTCGGAAGGTCCACCTTCCCTGTCGATCACACATGGAGACAAGGCCAAGACCATCAACATTTTTTCCTATGATGTTCAACATTTCTGCAAATAGAATAATAATTGATGTAAATTCATGTCGGAAATATATTTAGTATATCGTTCAATGTTCAAATTATGAATACTGTTTCATGAACGTAAATGTCTCTCACGAAGAGGATTATAAACTTACTTTGGGTGGCTTCTGGATAGGCGAAATCTGATCAAGACAAAGTAAAAAGTATTGTATTAAAAAACATTCATAGATATAAATCTGTTTTACTAATTTTTGTTGGTGAAAAATTCTATTAAAAATTAGTAACATATTTAGAAAACTTTTGGGCAAATATAAGTTTCTTTCTACAAATGTTATTACTTTATTTTAACTCCTAAGTAATAAAAATACTTTTATAAAGATCAATAAAATGTCAGTATGAACCGAATAATTATTTAATAAATATGTGGGTAATAGCGATTAGTGTATAAAAACGGAATAAATAATGAATTAATGTATGAAAAATTGAAACAATTATGTCGAAACGAAATGTTAATGAAAAAATAATTTCATGATTAACAACAAGACTGAAATACCTCTAAAAATTAAACCGTTATGAACATAGTCAGAGATTCCGTAACTCTGCGGAGTAACCAATTCTTTCGTTCATTATTAGTTTAACGAATGTGAAGGTCTAAAAACTATATACCCAAGGTACAATACATGACGAGCAAGCACCATTCATTGTCATTGCAATTTTTTGATAACAAACGAGAGTGTACCAGTAAGGCTCCTCACTTTCTATGAACAGAATGCATTAACACGACATTCATTGGAGACCTTTCGATTCGTATAAAATAAAAATAAAACTAAAAAATTCGTTTCTGCAGCGCTGATAAACCCGAATAAATTGACATTCCACAAACATTGTTCAAATGGCCCAATGATTTCATTTGTAACACTCTTTTTTGTGCACTTGTTTGATTTTGTAGTAGTATTTTCCGATTTCTAGTTTTAATTGTATTCCATAATTATTAAATTAAACCCAGATTTCATATATTAATCTCTAACTGATCTTATTTTTTAATCATCGGTTTTCACAATGTGTATTTTAATTTAGTTGCATAATTTCCGTATGTAAATAAAACATAAATTATAAATTCTTAGCTTGATAGAGTGTACATCATGAAACGTATCCATTTTTATTAAAATTGCATTTTTGAACAAATTTATATATTTTAAAATTTTTACCTTTTGTTGATGGAAATTGAGATGTGGCAGTGTCTTCTTTTGTTGATGGAAATTGAGATGTGGCAGTGTCACCTTTTGTTGATGGAAATTGAGAAGTGGCAGTGTCACCTTTTGTTGATGGAAATTGAGATGTGGCAGTGTCACCTTTTGTTGATGGAAATTGAGAAGAAACCGCGTCACCTTTTGAAAAAAGTTGAATTATTAGTTTTATGTACATAATAGATAAGATAGTTATAATTATATATTAATTGTATCTATATTTATCCTAATATTATACTGATAAAATCATTAAATCATTATATTTGTTCAATTACAATTTCATATTTTTATTCTAATTCTTTACATACATAATGTAACAATTTAAATAAGTTTATTATTGAATTTAAACGATTTTACATCAAAAAATTTTTGTACTAATCAAATAATGTTAATTTTTTAAATTGCATTTGTATTTTAACTTTAAACATTTATTTAACAATAAACCACAATAAATATCTCGTCATTAGATTCAAAACATCAAGATATCTCATTCAAATAGAATCTTTTTTATTTTAAGAATTTTCACCATTTTCATTATTTATTTCTTAACAAAAAGAATTTTCTAATTTAAAGAAATGTGAGTAAAAATAAGAACAACAATTATATAATTGTAAATTATAATAATTGACTTTATAATTATAGCACAAAAATTGTCATCATTTTAAATTAAATGTTAAAAAATACAGGTCAAACATATTTCTACAGAAAATTTAACGAAATTAGTTATTTAAATTGTAAATGGCTACATATTTATTGAAATTGATTGTCTACAAAATATAAGTAGTTTGTTAATTACCTCGTAATATTGATTTCAACGTAACATTGAAAGATTTCAACATCCCGACCATCATCAGATCAAATTTTGAATCCATAGACCTCATTAAGGTATTGTTGTAGTCATTGGCACAGACACATTTAGAGTCACTATCGATCATTGAGTTATTAGTAACGTAGTTCGTGATGTCAAATTTGGTGTTTAAATCGGAGAGTTTGGCGTCGAGTTTGGATAATTTTGTGTTCATAGAAGTTAGTTTTGAGTCCAAATCAGCCATTTTGGTGACTAACACCTCAATACTGTTTAAAATCATCTTGTAATCATTGTTTTTATTTTCTGTAAGTTGGAAGGAGTAGCAGAAAAATGGAAGTAAGAAGAAGATAATTATTAATTTCAACATTGTTAATAAAGTCAACGAGGAAACAATTAGAACCGTGTGAATTTGATGTTTAGTGAATAACATGATTATATATCTTCATTTGAGGTCTTAAAGTGACCTTTAGTACGCACGAGTGTACTCAATTTATTTTTATGTTTGCAACACCAGAGAAACATGCAGAAATGCACAGATGCGTGGTTAAAGGTTAGGTTTAAAGATCACAGTTACGAGTTGTTGGACAACATTTCATCACGTCAACTAGTTCAATATATAATATTTATTGCTTATTTTTATTGTAATTACTATATTTTTAATAGTCGTGAAATTATATCTATTTTTGATTTAATTGATATTTTCATTGCTTTAAATTAATAATATCAAAACGATAAATATCCATTTCTATTTAAAACTGGACACATTCAAAATAACATAGAGCTATAAGATTAAAAGTAGCTGAACGATCAAGTGATATAAAATATATTTTAAGTTTACAAAAAAATAAATAACGAAAATATTTCTTATTTAATATTAGATATTTATAAGTTACTACTACATTAATATCTATTCATTTTATTTTTTCGCATTCTATAGAATAATACTGTAAAATTATGCAACATTATTGCAATTTTAATGCTCTTGGCAACTAATTTAAGTAAATAATAATAGTAAATAAAAGTAAATAATAATAGTATATAATGATAAATATTGCGTTTTTTAATGGACCCAAAAATGATTTTTTGGTTGTCTGTACTGAAACATATCCACTTTATAATTTTTCCGTTATGATTAAACTTTTTCTAACGATCTTCATAAGCTCAAATCTTTCAATTGCACAAACTTCTGTGAAAGCACTTAATATAATTCATTCTATATCAACTCACCTCCGAAGGATATATGTCAAAGTTCATGGAAGAATCCAGCTATTCTTTTGCGGTATGTTGGAAATCTGATTGTCCATTGTCTCCTTTTCATTGTCTGGTTTCTTAACGTGGAACTCTCTACCTGTTTCTCATTTTTTAAAAACTGTTGAAAACACGCTTATGTATTTAGTTTTCAGTTTCAGTTTTAAATTTTTAAAATTTTTTTGACTCCAAAGTTATAATTTCTTCCAATCTTTATATTTGTTCTCATGTTACCGTTTCTTAAGTAAGTTTTCTTTTACGATTATGTTTCCCCTTTTCTAAAAATTAGTGGTTGAATTAAATAAATATTTATCCTAAATAATATTCAAACGTAATTGTCATTCTATGACCCTAATATTGAATCTTACAATTCGAAAAATAATTATTTATCAAAACGCTTCCTTCAAAAGTCGCTCTAGGTAAAACCTTTCTTAATGAAACTGTCCACTATACTTTGTTATGTAAACAATTTTAGGTCACACATGAACATTTTGTTTCGTACTAGTTACCATATCTCTAAGAAATTAGAATTTGGCGTACTTTTACAACATCAATTTTTTCTCAAACAAGTTTTTGTATATTTCTGTACATAATTTATTGTTATTAGATTTTTAATATAATTTTAAAAGTCTTTACTAATGCATATTTATTAGTATTTTATATAATCCAAATTCTGTTCTGTTTTATCGTTTTTATTATAACTAGTTTAAAAACATAAACATTTTATTCATCAAAGAAGTTTACGTCGGCAGAATGAACAGTAAACAAACAAATTATTTTTCAAATTTACAATATTATAGTAATTACGATATCAAAAATTAGATGATTCTGTTGCAAACAAATGTAGTTCAATTCGTGTAACTAATTCATCGTCAATATTTAACTGACCTTTGGAATCTTGTCTGGTGATGTAAGAATAACAACTTGAATATTGAATACTTCTGCACTAGAAACGGTTTTATGAATCCAAAAGAAGTTGTAATATAAATTTCTATTGATTATAATTGTTATATAATAATATGAAATTAGTTAATCAATTCATTTATACTAAGGAAACTTTTTAAATACAAAAAATGCATCTTTCTATTCATTATTGATTACAGTAATTGATAAATAAAAGGCATATGGACAATAAAATCCGACATACACCTACACAATATAAATGATATAATAACCACGTTAATCCATTGATCTAGTTTTGGTAGTTTCGAGATTTTATTAATTTTGTATCTTTTAGAAACTTGTGAGGATCCAGCCCCTGCATCTAACATTAAAATATCGACGAGTTGTATTTAATAAGTTTTTTATTTGTAAAATGTTAATTGAGAAAATTGAGAAATACAAACATAAATTGGAGGACACAGTAGTATTATAATATAAATAAAATAAGTTTTCTTGCAATTCCAGATGCCTTTTAGAAATTAATTTTAATCAATTGCTATCGATCACATGATACCAATTGCTCATGATAGGTATATACTTTAATTAAACTTTCAAGAAATGTTTTTTTAAACAGTAAGAATCACAAAAAATGTAAAATGTGCAAGAATATTTATTTAGAGTTACATTTACTATAAAGAAACTCGAACAATATGTCATTTATTTATTAAGACTAGAAATAATGACGAAAGGAAATAACTAAACTACAAAATGAATAAAAAGTTTTATGAATGAAAATTAAGATGAAAAATGAAATTTAATTATTGGAAAAAAGTTTTGACTCAAAAGTTTTTTCTCTATTTGAACCACTGTGAAGTATTTGTCTTTTTGCGCAATAATCACACGACCTTCTTGATGTCTGTTATTAATTCTTGTTACAACATATACATGAATCGGGAGAATAACCTTCTGATTAAATTTGTGAGATGGCAAGATAATGTTCACATTCATCTTTCCTCTTTCTGCATGGAGACAATCAAGCTCCACATAAACCAGGTGTCCACCCATCGAAGTCGGAAGCAGGAAATAAGAACTCGATAGCCAACTCCTCTCTCCAACGACCTTCCTCCATCTGTGTTTTGGATCGTCGTACCACGCAGCTGGTCGAAAGGTCCATCTTCCCTCCTGATCACACATTGAGACAGGACCATAACCATCAATATTTTTCCCTATGATGTTCAACATTTCTGCAAATAGAAGTCAAAATAACTAAAAGCGAAACATTAAATTTCGAACATGTTCCATCTATGGAATCTATCAATAAATTATTCGCGAATTTTATGAAACAGATCAATTTAATATTTTGAAAAATAAATAAAATTTGTTTTTCTAAATCTTGATGAAAGTTCCTTTATGAATGGAGGTAAAATGTCCTAATTGTTTCAAATAAAAAAGATTCCAAACTTACTTTGGGTGGGTTTTTGATAAGCGATATCTGAGAATAAAATAAAATTAGGAAATTGAAAACTTTGATGGATAAAATATTATCGTTTTAAAAAGATATAAAAAAGGTCTTAAACGTTCAAAACAATTAAAATAAAATATTAAGAATACAATCTTAGTATATATTCATAAAAATTCAGATTTACCACATATAAACCAATATTATTTTATCCTTATTAAAATCCATTTTATGATTTGTTTAATACACTGATAAATTAATAAAAATATTAATTATATATACATACTTGATTTTCGAGTCATTTCGGCAGCTCGAGTTGAACCTGACCAAAAATAAAATAAATAGGATATTTTATAATTAAATTAAGTGACTTTAAAACTATTATTGCGGCCATAATTACACCAGTACAAGAAAGAATCATTAACATTGGGCAACCTTAGTTTCTAATCATTTTTATATATAACGAAATTAATTAGCACAATGTACAATAACACGGAGTGACGAAATTAATAAATAATTTTGAAAATTTGCTTTTGGTTAATTCCGAAACATTTGTTGCATAAATAAACTTTCTATTATTAATAGTGATTCATTTTATATATTTTCTAAACAAAATCATTAGGATATCTTTTATATCGATTTTTATATTTAGTTCGTAACTGAAACTTTAATATTATGCAATAATATATTACAATTGATTTAGTTAATCATTGTGTAGTACATACAGTTATCATGTTGCTATGGATCAGTCGCTTGATCTCATTAAAATGGAAACACACTTATAAAATCTTATCCGGATAAACATCGAAGCTTTTTGAAAACAAAATATAAATGAAAACGTTATTTTTCTATTGTAACTATTCGTCAAATGAAATAAATCATATGTATTATTATACTAAATAAAGTATATACCTGTTTTTGTTTTTATGTATAAATTAAATAACTCACCTATAGTTGGTGACGATAGAGTAGATACATTGTCACCTTTTGAAGAAGATACATTGTCACCTTTTGAAGAAGATACATTGTCACCTTCTGAAGAAGATACATTGTCACCTTTTGAAGAAAATACACTGTCACCTTCTGAAGAAGATACATTGTCACCTTTTGAAGAAGATACACTGTCACCTTCTGAAGAAGATACATTGTCACCTTCTGAAGAAGATACATTGTCACCTTTTGAAGAAGATACACTGTCACCTTTTGAAGAAGATACATTGTCACCTTTTGAAGAAGATACACTGTCCCCTTTTGAAGAAGATACACTGTCACCTTTTGAAG
>JAUZNC010025231.1:0-11279 GCA_034780395.1 Vannuccia rotundouncinata | reverse complement strand
AAGAAGATACACTGTCACCTTTTGAAGAAGATACACTGTCACCTTTTGAAGAAGATACACTGTCACCTTCTGAAGAAAGAGAGAAATATATTTGAATATGTGTAAATGTTCACATTAAAAAAAAAATAATAAGCGTAAACAGTTTTTAATATAACGACATTGACTACTTATGAATGGTAAGGTAAATGACAATTGAAATCGTATTTAAAAATATTTAGTGTCGAAACAATATTTAAAAAAAGACAATTAATTTATTTCATAAATATGGAAATTGATTGTCTACAAATCATTGTTAGTTCAAATACCTCGTAATATTGTTTTTATCGTAGCGTTCAAGGATTTCATCGTCGCGACCATCTTCAGATCAATTTTGGAGTCGATAGCCCTCAATGTGGAGTTGATGTTGTCATTGATACAGACACATTTAGTGACACTATTGATCATCGTGTTATTTGTAACACAGTTCGTAATTTCTGATAATTTCGTGTTCATATCGACCTCCCTGGCCTTCAATTTGCTGTCCATATCGAAGAGTTTGGTGTCTATTTTAGTAAGTTTGTTTACTATTACTTCAATACTTTCAGAAATCATCTTGTAATCATTTTTTATATTGGAATTAAATTGACTGTCCACCTTTTCTAAATGTTCCAAAGAATCAGAGTAATGCGTATATAGGTGAAATTTCTTTTCAAATATATTTGATTTTTTTTCTGAATAAGATAAACTCTTTGTCGCAACCTGACATTCTAAGAAATTTACATTATCAGGATTTTCATTAATATATTTGATTTCTTTTTCTAATAATGTTTTCTGCGCAGATGCTTGTGGAGTACGGAAATTTATTCTAAGAGGAAGTTCTTCAAAGTTTGAAACTATTCCATTAACATGAAGTATCTTTTTATCCAAAGACAAGGTTAGCTTACATTGAAATGAAGACAGTGGCACTATTATAAGCTGGTAGATTGTATTAATTGTTATATTATATTTCACTTTGATAGCCTTGGCCAACTGGTTTTCATAAAAAGAGGTCAGTGTCTCGATGTTTGAGTAATATCCTTTTCTTTGTGAATGGAAGATTTTTGTATTAGACTTGTTTTGACGATCGATCGTTCTTGTAAGCTGAGGGTAGCCCAAACTAGCCCATTTTAGATGGCTGTATTTAGCAGAAATTTTGCGAGAAATGATGTCGTCATTAGACTTTAACTTGAAAGCCTTGAGTATCACACGACCATAAACTGTTTTAATGTTGACTGTGACGTCAGGAAGATCGATGTAGAAATCATTATTATCCTTCTGTTGGATACTGCCAATGTTCTCTGAGTAACAGAAAAAAGGAAGTAGGAAGAAAAGGATTAGTAACTTCAACATTGTTGATAAAGTCAACGCGGAGAAACTTTTAGAACTGTGTGGATTTATTGTGAAGTATTATCTACATTATTATTTAGCGAACTTTATTTAAGATAACAAAGAGACCTTTAGTACGACTAGTGTCTTCCACTTGTTATGCTTACATGCAACAAACACAAATCTATAGAGTCAAGATTACAGTAACAGGATGCTGTTGGACTATATACATCTAACACTGGATTTGTAAATGATGGTAACTTATTGACGGCCGTATTCAATTCATTTGTTAATTATATATTTATGACTATAAATTGTTTAAAAATTCATGAATTTATTTATAAAAGATGTTTGGAAATATTTAAGTATTTCAAGAAGTATATGCCTGAGTGTTGATTGGTAAAATTATCGAAAACAATTGTTTGTGTATTCTTTAGCATTTGTAGATATTTAAGAATCTGGCCCACTTATCCAAACTTGCAAAAACACACAACCTTATTTATTTACAAAAATAAACTTTCTGATTTATTTTCTAACTAAATTTTGACAAATGTCTCAAAATATCAGAAGTTTTCACAACCAATTAAATTAAACTAGTTGCCATGATTGTAATCTTGTTCAGAAACATGTTCAGCATGCTCATCTTGATGTGCAAGTAAAACACGTTGAGCCCCCTCGTGTGTATTAAAGGTCATTCTATAAAGTATTCAATCATGTAATAAAGGATATTTAATCATGAATCTAACACTACAAATAAAATCCTCACAATTATAAGTGTTTCTTCGTTTACTTTATTTAAAAGTTTATTTAAACGCGGTGGCCCAGAGGTTAGAGCGTTGGACTGGCAACCCATTGGCAGTCTGTGAGAGTGGGTTCGAACCCCGGTTCGGACCAAAAATTACTTCCCTTGTCATTTGCTGCGACCCGAAAGGGTTCGTGTTTTATGCTACTTGTAATCTCTCTGCGTTTGTCACTCAAAAAATATAGCTTATAAAAAAAATAAAATTAAAAAAATAATTATCCTCTTCCTACTTCTATTTTCCCGCAACTCAGAGAACATTGACAGAATCCAGCAAGTTGATAGGTCAGTGGACGTATGCTTATTATTAGGTGAAACCAAACACGTGTAAATCTTGACAGTATTTTTAGCGTACAAAAGTGATTAACTATACTAAAAAAAATACATTACACCAAAGCATCCTGTTTTGCATGTGCATTATGCATATTTGACAGTATGCAGTTATTATATCTGTAAGTTCTTATGGAGGCTTGTACATTGTCCCAGTTAGACAGTGCACATTTTCTTATAGTTCCTAATGATCACTTCCTTGCATTGTTTTGGTAAATTTTAATATTTTATCGAATATCTATTGACTTATGAAGCCATTACAGTTTTTATGCGTCCCATTATTTAAAAGCTACCAATCAAAATCAAGGATTTCGAGCGACGATTCATATGGTGTTACTTACTACTATTTACTAGAGGGAGAATGAGTGATCAAGTAAGAATTGTAATTGTTTAATCATAAATTCGTTTTGCAAATTGATAAATTTGTAAATATTAAATTTTAAGGATTTTTAATGTTACTAAATTAGCTAAAACATTATAAATATAGTTTAAGAAAAAAATCTGCTAACCAAAAAATATTTAAAACCAATTAAATCAACCTAATAAACAAAACTGAATTGTGGTGATAATAAGTAGAATGTGTATATATTATTCAAAACATTAAATAATGTTTTACTACAAAAACACAACATGGAGATATTATAATATGTATTGTCATACAAATAATTAAAATTACAAATAGAAATTTAAATAAAATAAGAAAAATATTTAGGATGAAAATTGAAATTTTATTTTTGGAATGAAGCTTGGATTCAAAGATTTTCGGTCCACTTCCGATATTTTGTACCATTTTTCTTTCTCCATAATCGTTACGCGACCTTCGTATTGTTTCTTATCAATTGTCGCAATAACAAAAAAGGTAATCGGGAAAACAGCATCATAATTATATTTGTATTTAGACATAAATATTTCTAAATTCACCATTCCTTGAGCTGTATCAATAGAAGAAATATAAATATAAACCAAGTGGCCACCCAATGAAGCAGGCAGGAGAAATGAAGAACTATAAATAAAGGTGTTCCCTTCTACGACGTGCTTCCATGTGTATTTAGGATCTTCAAGCAATGCAGATGGTCGAAAGAACCAACTTCTATCAGGATCACACAGGGAGACAGGTCCAGCTCCATTAACGTTTTGTCCAACGATGTCCAACATTCCTGCAAATAGAAGACAAGAAAAGGTTATCAAGAAAAGTCTATCAAGAAAGAAAAAAATCATAGCAAGTTATTGACTAAATATAATATTGATGAAAATATGAATTGTGAATAATTGATGACTAAAACATGTGATACGATTAGTTGAAACGATTGATGCTATTCCGTTCTCTCTATATTTATACTTATATATTTACTGATCTAAAAGGTAAAAACTATTTAATATTTTAAAACTATTACTATTATTAATGTTTTTACGCTTATATATAAGTTTTATTCGTAAGGGTAATTAATAATTACTAGAAATAATTTTAGTAGTAACAATATGGCAGAGTGTGCAGTCCAAAAAGCAAATACTAAAATATACAATACAAACAAAATTAATTTAGCTATAAATACTTTACTAAACTCTATATTGAATATTAACATGAATTAAACACCATAAATAATTACTATTTATTCAATTATATCGATATTAAATTAGAATTTAAATTGGAAGGTTAAAAATCATTACATAAACTATAAGATAAGAGTATTGTTACCGCAATTCACAGACTTTCATTCAATGAGCCTCAAATTATGAATGTAATTATTAAAGATTGCTTTTGTATAAATTGTTCTAAGTTTCATTAACTTAATTAATCTTAAACGAAGTAAATTTCAGACTTACTTTTTGTTGGTTTGTGAGGAAAATCTAATAAAAAAGAATGCATCAGGGGAAATGTATAGAATGGAGTGATCGTTAAAAAATTCTGCATTAAAATATTATTCAAAAATAAAATTAAAAATTTATAATTATTCAACTTCAGTAACATAAATGTGTATAAGAAAACGAATGCAATTGATTATTCAAAGAAAACTAAAACGTTGATTAAATGAACTGTAAAGCAGCAGTGATTAATAAATAATACGTGGATTTAATATTTTTTTAAATACATATGATAATTTTGACATCATCATTTCAAATTATGTTTTATAAATTTAATCTTTGTAATATATTGTGTCCAACCTACACTAATCTTATACAAGTCGCCTTTTTAAGTACAACTAGGGACAATAATTTTACTCCAAGGACACATTCAATATTCTAGAGTATTCTAGCTTTGACTAATAATAAACATTGCTATTTTGTTTCAACAGGTACTTCAGGAATTAAGCTTAAAAATTTTAAATATATTTATTTAACTAAACATTAAACTAGAAAAAATCAACAATAATGCAATAAATTATGTTTAAAAGGTTATAAATTAGTTAACTTATCAATAATAAGTTCTGTAAGTTCTGTAAGTGTCAAAATATAAATAAAGGTCAAACATAGATAATTAATAAGTTCACAACTCCTAAACATTTATTAATTAATCAGTATAGGTACTCTCTGAAAAACTCGAGTTTTAAATTATTATCTCACATAAGTAAATATGCATATATGTATTGAATTTGCAAAAATAATTTGCATTAAAAATACATAAATGGTTGAATGTTTTCTGTGTTATGAGTAATATTGGCAGTACCATAATAAAATTTAAAGTAAAAATACATGAATATGTTGCGTTTTCTAAAGATATCAAATTTACAAAGTGAAATAACTTAATTGATATCTCTTTTTAATTTCTTGATGGTCATATGAAAAAATTTGATCCGTAAAAATAACTTAAAATGTGTTGATTTAGAAATATAATCTCATTTTTTTTAGAAAGGGCAAGTTTTCCGCTTTATAATTGATATCAAAGTCATTTGAGGAGTTTAAAGATTGTAAATTAGATAGAGACGTCTTACCTATCAATACAATTCAAATAGTATCGATGAATAGACCATTTATAAATATATAATAAATCGATTATAACAATAATAATTTTAGCATTATGTATTTTATCTAGTTATATGTTTTCTTTGTCCAGTTTTAAATTGTCATGTTATTATTTATCGCTATTTATGCTCAAATGCTGAACCTAACTTGGCTAAAGCCATCTATCGCAGTTTCGAACACTGTGTATTATTCCTCTTGTCATCAACTCGGTGCTTCGTACATGGAAAATAATTGAACCTTTGTACATACGAATTCACAAATGACCGCTCAACACACAATTACCTCGAGATGACAATAATTCGTCATTATTGATTAAACATAAAATGTAATTGTTAAGTCAGTCTGTTCATATTCTATTTGTAAACCATACCTATAACTAATGTTATGTATCTTGTTAATGTTCGACATTGTTATACATGCTACTTATATTTACTAAAAAAATATTATTTAATTGTAACTGCACAGGAAAAAATTGTAATGAAAAATAAACATTGTTATAAATTTCAATAATTAATTAAAAAACCCACCAGTAGTTGATGATTTTGGAATAGTAGATACATTGTTCGCTTTAGAAAATGTTGAAGTGTTACCTTTTGAAGAAGTTTAAATGGAAAATATAAAAATATGGCATTAACAGTTTTATAACAACATATTTAAGCATATTTTTTGTATTTGATAGCAATTATATATTTAAATGAATTATTTATATAATGTGTAATCTGATTAAATGAATCACTCTATTTTATAATTTATTTCATTGCAAAATTTGTATTTCCTACTCAAAACAAAAAATTATAAATATTTTTGATAAATGAAAAATATTTGATATTACATATATTTAATTGAATAGTTTTATTTATTTTAAAAACTTTTTGAATAATAATAATCCTTTAAAATATTAATTTAATAAAATATGTAAATATTAAAATGTTACTCTTTAATAAAAATATTATTTTGTGCAAAACACATTTCTATAAATTATGTGCTAACATTAAATAACATAAATATATTACAAATTGTATACATTAAAAAAAATATTAAACTATTATATTAAAACTTTACATATAAAAAAAGGTATTAAATTATCTAAAATTGTTTAAAAAAAATAGTTTTTATATATTCATTTACCTCGTCGAACAGTTTTCATCGTGATGTTCAAGGATTTCATTGTCGCGACCATCATCTGATCAATTTTGATGATTTTTGAGTCCATAGTGATAATTGTGGTATTGATGTATTCATTGATACAATCAAATTTGTCCTCCTTTTCGACTAGGCTGGTATTTGTTGCGTAGTTCGTGGTTTCCGATTTGGCGACAATATCTGATAGTTTAGTCTCAATGTTGTTCAGTTTTGAGTTTATTTCATATTTCGTAGTTTTCAAATTGGACTCGATATCGGCCAATTTTGTGACAATTGCCTCGATACTTTCTGAAATAAGTTTGTAATCCAATCGACTGCCCTCCTGTTTGAATTTTTCCAAAGGTTCTACAATGTTCTTTGAGTAGCAGGCAAATGGAAGTAAGAAGAAGATAATTATAAACTTCATTATTTTATTTCATTTAACTTGGGCAACCGTTACAAACCTTTAATAAATTGGTGTAAAGATAATACAAGATTATATATCTTGATTTGAAGTTCAAAGTGATCTTTAGTACACAAGAATTTGTTCAACTTGACATCACAGTATGAGTTAAAGATCAAAGTTACAAAATGTTTAATTGTATGTATCAAAATTTTAAATTAAATTTATATTATGCATTTGCTAATTTTTTCGTTATTGATAACATATTTTAGAAGAAAATAATTTTTATTGAAAATAATTTTTATTATTAAATTTAGTTATATTATAATCAAAAATATAAAATATTTGGTTCATAATCCTTAAAATTGAAATCTATTTTGCCTAAAACCTTTCACATATATACCAATTAAATTCGTTTTACTCAGTTTATACTTTCATTATAGTTAGTTATACGTTTGTATAACCAGATAATCTTCCGTTTACTGGTTATTCCGTTTATATACATTTCGTTATTGAAACACATCTATTAATATATACATGTTATACTAAATGCACATACATTATCGAATTTCATCAACTGCATGTCCAAATGTATATATTTCTCTTTTCCGCATTTAAAAACTTTTGAAAGGATTTGAATATGAAGCACTGAATTCGATGCAATTCCTAATTTTCTCGAGCTCTGTGCCGGTCGAACCCCTGCCACTGTCCTGCATATTTGTCTCAATCTATCAACGCGCTACGGTGTGATATCTCAACCGTGTCTTCCTGTTTGGCTTTTCCTGTTTGGACTTTCCCGTATGCATTTTACAGAATTTTCCCGTTTGACTTCATAGGTAGGTACAGGCTTATATAATTGTACAGAAAATCGTTAGCGTTGATTTATTCATTTTTAAGTCTTTGCAACTATTGTTTTCAATTCAATTGAAGTCTCAATATAAGTAATGTAATTAAGTAAGTATAATTAACCAAAAGTTGTGGAAATGTATAGGCCTTTTTAGTAATATTCAATTTTGTATTAATTGTATATTTTAGTATTTGCTTCTCGGACTGCACACTCTGCCATATTGTTACTACTAAATTAATTTTAATAATTATTAATTACCCTTATGAATAAGCGTAAAAACATTAATAATAGTAATAGTTTTAAAATTTTAAATAGTTTTTACCTTTTAGATCAGTAAATATATAAGTAAAAATATATAGGAAACGGCATAGCATCATTCGTTTCAACTAATCGTATCACATGTTTTAGTCATCAATTATTTACAATTCATATTTTCATCAATATTATATTTGGTCAATAACTTACTATGAATTTTCTTCTTGTCCTTTATTTGCATGAATGTTGGACATCGTTGGACAAAACGTTAATGGAGCTGGACCTGTCTCCCTGTGTGATCCTGATAGAAGTTGGTTCTTTCGACCATCTTTCGACCATCTAAATACACATGGAAGCACGTAGTAGAAGGGAACACCTTTATTGATAGTTCTCCATTTCTCCTGCCTGCTTCATTGGGTGGGCATTTGGTTTATATTTATATTTCTTCTATTGATACAGCTCAAGGAATGGTGAATTTAGAAATATTTATGTCCAAATACAAATATAATTATGCAGCTGTTTTCCCGATTACCTTTTTTGTTATTGCGACAATTGATAAGAAACAATACGAAGGTCGCGTAACGATTATGAAGAAAGAAAAATGGTACAAAATATCGGAAGTGGACCGAAAATCTTTGAATCCAAGCTTCATTCCAAAAATAAAATTTCAATTTTCATTTGAAATATTATTCAAATTTTATTTAAATTTCTATTTGTGAGTTTAATTATTTGTATGACAATACATATCATAATATCTCCATGTTATGTTTTTGTAGTAAAACATTATTTAATAACTATTAACATGAAATTTGGATTACTGAATAATTCAAAACAGCGCTACACGATGCATTAGGTATTATTTCAAAATTAAATTGTGTTTTAAATGTGACTGTCAGTGGCTAGTTTAGTGAAGTCCTATAATACCTATCGAGTAGGTCGCACCCATCATACGAACGACATATAAATATAACAATGAACACATTTTACAACAAAGACTGATACTTTTATTAGCCAAAATTATAAATTGTGAGTTAGCTCATACCACAAAAAGTAATGATATACCATAAATTATGTTAGCACTTACGAAAATAATATCTGATTTTAGATAACTATATGTTTTATCTATAAGAATTATTTTAGCCTAAATTGCAACATGATCTACTAACCGCTAAATAATTGATATTATAGTAAAAACACATCTTTATAATTATAACTAAAGTACAATGTATAATACTTATTACTCTCCGACTGGTTACATATACTCTGATTATTTCCAACAATATTTACATGTATTGTTATTTCCAAAAAACGAAAATAGCTCAATTCAAATAATATTTTCGTAAGAACTAACACAATTTTTATTGTGGTATGAGTGAACACACTTTTTGTCATTTTGACTACTAATTAATATAATAGGTTTTTTCTAGATAAATAGAGAATTTGTAATGATATTTTTTGGTAGAAGCATACCTTTGCTTTAATAATTAATAATTTTTGTTTGAATAATTCGCTACACAAAGAATAAAAATAAGATGTCTCAAATTATATTTCATGATAAAAGATGTTTCATGATATTTTACAATACTTAACACTTTAACACATTAAAAATGTAAACATAATTGCACAATAAATCCACAGCTGACGTCCTTTTACTAGAAATCTGTTAAAGAATAAAAAATGAACTTTGTCAAAAGATGTTTACAAAAATGATTTGATAAATTAAAACTATATTTATATCTAATATGGCCGAGTGTGTCAAAGAGGCCCACAATAAACATATACAAAATGCAAAATAAATGAAACACTCCGTAATAATATCATTAAATTAGTGTTGCAAATAAAAATATAACATTATCAGTTGTTTAGACTTTAAGTCTTCTTCTGTTAACAATTCGACTTTAAGGGCCGTAGTATTAAAGATAAGAACGGCTAGCTTGCTTGTATTTCCTTGTACAAAAATAAAAATAACTAAAACATAGTATTACGCTTCATTTCCTATTGAGGCCGCATTTTTACTTATAGTATCAGATTGTTACCCTCAAAATGGTTTGCTTGCTTTAATCAATAATCTGGTGATACGAGTTTTTGAAATCGATCTCAAAAAACAAGTTCAACACGATTTATATTACGATTATATACAGCTCAGCTGGATACTAAAATGCAATCTAGCAAAAAGCCAGGAGTTCCTTTTATATTTACGGCCCTAAGGCTTCGTATGGTATCAGAAAAATACTTACATTTGAAACGTTTGATAATTCAGTGTTTTTATTTTATTTAACTTTTATTATGTAATTGTTATTTTGTTTATGTTTTTTAGTTTTTTAAAAAACTATTAGAATTAAATTTAAAAAGAATATTTTAATATAATTCATTAAATAAAGAAAAAATTTAAACACATTTTTTAAAATGATTTTACTCAATTCTAAAACAATGTCTAAATATGTAAATGTATTATATGAAATATATAATATATTTTTAACTTACATAAAATATCAGTTTTGCATTTCGTAATACTAACTATCAACGCAGACGTTTATTATATCATCACATTTTGAGGGGCTGGAACAATCACTATCTTTGGTACACTCCTCTTTATTTCATAAAGAAGGAAAAAAATGTAAATATTATTATTTAAGCAAGGTAACATAAATGTTATATTTTATATGTTTCCTTATATGTATTAGTCAATTAATAAATTATTTATGTTTAAAAATAATTTTGTTATTGAAATTAAATAGGTATTAATATTTAAGTTTTTAGACTCTAAAAATATAATCAAAATTGTTGAATTATGTTACCATTATTTTTACAACACATGCCAACACTTTTTTTGTTTACATTATAATAAAAACAAAGAAAATAAAGTAATTTACTTGTTCCGCTCGAAAAACAAGCAAATGTTTGCACCATCAGCATTTGAACTATAAATAGGACAGCAAAGAACTTCATGTCGACTGATTGATATTTTCAGACGTCTGATTATGGGATTGTTTATTTTTATACTAAATTAGTTGCTAAATTTTTTCTGGAGTCAATAACAATTGTAGAAATAATTTTGATTGGTTAATAGACTTAGCCTTTACGAAATTAGATATAACATAACTTACCAATTAAACAAACTTATTTGTATAATTTGTTGTGCTCCAATAAATAAATCATACAGTAAACTTTGAACTGTTTTTCTGAAGAAAAAAATGTAGTCAAAGAAAGTTCTTAAT
>JAUZNC010025220.1:0-22860 GCA_034780395.1 Vannuccia rotundouncinata | reverse complement strand
ATGGAAACATGTATTTACTATCAATGGAAACATGTATTTACTATCAATGGAAACATGTATTTACTATAAATGGAAACATGTATTTACTATCAATGGAAACATGTATACGTTTGTCCCAAAAATAATGCTTCAGTTATAATGGCAGTTTCTATTGACCTATACATCTTACAGGGATGGTCCGCCACTTGTCAAAACTTGACACATTCAATTTTATGTCCATAATATCTATACCTACTTTCAGAATTACTGACAATATTATGATAATTTATGGTAGTTTCTTCTAAGTCTCAAAATTATAGCCATACAAATTAACAGAAATCAAATTAATATGAGTGGTTGTGGCTACACAGTAAGCATAGCCTATAAAAAGTGTGTAGTGCTCAAAATTTATTGATTTAAAGGCAAGAATAATTATTATATTAATAATTCTAAAAAATTCCTGCCACAATAAAAAGCTTGGTTAGTCCTAATCAGCATAATATGGTCTTACGGATGCACAAATTCACATCAAAGTGGCTCTGATCTTAAGCAAATATTCCAACCAGGGATGGTCCATAATTTTGTAACAAAAATAACAGATAGCTTTTTTTTCATACAACACTACTTAAGTATTGTTTTTTGTCAAACATATAGGGTTAAAATCATAGAATAAAGATTTTATTAAGATCAACATTAATGATATTATCAAATGAATTTGTGAATTATAGATCATCAGCCTTACAGCAAAAGTGTATTTAATTGATTTAGCATTTTAAAGAATGTACATACCTACTATGTTCAAGTAAAAGTGTATAATCTAAAAAGACAAGCAGACATACATATTGCATAAAATTGTGATGAATTTATGATTTTTTTTACACATTTTAAATTTTACTAAATACTTTTGTATTCAATTTTTCTAAAAAATAATTTTGTGTAAAATTTTGATTTTGACACATTTTTTTATAAATTCCTAAATGACACATTTTGACACCCCTGATCTTAATTAATCTTTGGATCAATTAAAATGAAAACATACTACTTTATTTAACCCTAAGCTGGTAAATAGCTAATAAAAAATAAATTAATTTAAAAAACTATTTTATTTGAAAATATTACAAATATCAATTTTCAAAACTATCTTTAATGTATAGTTATAAAACAAAAACATATTTTAATATATTATAAAAAAGACAGTTACTTTATAGTCGTATTTGCTAAGGCAATAAATTAAGCGGTGTGAAATTAAATTAACTTGACAGTTTGATTTTAGAATTCTCCACCGATACAATTTGAAAGATATTCGTTCACATTGCATGGATTTATTTACGCGCGACAACAAGGAAAATTAATCTTTGAAAAGATAAATGACATGCAACGGAGTATATCAATAATGCAACTACATGGTTACCATCACCTCTCTCATTAAGAGCAGTATGGGTCGAACATATAATAAATAAAAAAAACTTTATATAATTCAACCTGCACTTTCTACAGCCGTCCAGAACGAAGACCTCATACAGTGTTATACATACATAACCGTATCATACATATGTATGATACGGTTATAGATATATACAAGAACTGCTTAATAAACATCAAAGCTAATCAGTGAACTCTTAATCAGATCCGGCAGAATACGAAAGAAAGTTTCCAAATATAGACTGCAATTCTGACGCAAAACAGCGCCTTCTCGACGCCCTTCTATACACCCCCCTCATTTGTAAACTCCTAATTCTATCTTCTAGAAGAGTAGGCCCTCAATTATAATCTATATATGAGCAGCAAAAAGAATAGAAAGAATGTAGATCAAGGCACAGTATAGGACTTGTAGGTGCGTTACACTATATCAAACAATTTCGACTGGCCAGCAGTCTTCTTTCTGTCGTCTTTTCTTGTTGAATCTCTTGCTTCATTTGATACAAATGAGCTGTCCTCTTTACCCTAGTATTATAAAAATAGAAAGAACTTGAAGTTCGAAAGGAACTATAGGTAGTGTATGTATAATACATTGATTTCCATTAAGTGTCGTGAAACAAAAGCAAAATGAACGAATATCGAAAGAAACATAAGAGAAACTTGAAGCTGAACACAAGGTCTTGTGCAACAGGTTATGGAAATCAGGACTAATAAAATGCAAAAAGGGCAAATAGTATTGGTAAATGAAAGAAACAGAGTTGACGGAATAGTGAATGAATAAAGATGTGATTGAAAATGTCGACAAACTGCAGTCTAACTAAATAGGTCTGAAAATGTTTAATTTGTCGAATAGAAAATGA
Organism: Vannuccia rotundouncinata; assembly: GCA_034780395.1. NCBI lineage: Eukaryota > Metazoa > Platyhelminthes > Proseriata > Coelogynoporidae > Vannuccia > Vannuccia rotundouncinata. The sequence continues at coordinate 20,602 of JAUZNC010025220.1, read as the reverse complement.
CTTATTTGAAGAAGCGGGATTATTATATTGAAGAAAAGAATTTGAAATGTAATAACTTTCCTCATTTGAAACATTGAACAATGATTTTAGCAAATTAGAATTCTATTCTGATATGAAAGTAAGAAATTTATTGATTTTTAAACTCCTTATACTAAAAACTTGTTATATTAACAGAGGAAATTTATTTCTTATTTATTTTTATAACAATTCTTGTGGATAAAAATATCAATTTTAAGAAATAAAACTATATTTGTAATACACTATAATATCAATCTGTAGCAAAAGGCAGGGAAAATATTCTCACAATATTTGAGCTAGTGAATTTCTTCAGAACTATAAAGCTATCGATATTTGTTTACTGAGAAAGCTATAAACTTCCTTCGAGAAACCAAACACTTGCGCAAACAATTTGTTGATCCTGGCAAATGGTTGTTGGGTGCCTAACTTCACAATTCAAACAGGTCGAAGGGAGACTATCAGTTCTGGCTCCTTAACAACCTTTAAATGCGACCCAGGGAATGGGGCACAAACGCCAGACTATACGAGACTGTGGGGAGGGGGTAGCAATAGACGTCGCATATATACGGCGAAGTTCGCTCTTTGACGGGGATATTATAGAAGCACGGTGTTGTGGATGCTGAGTTATAGGTAGGTACCACTGCTCCCTTCGCTGTCTTAGCGCGTTCCTGCCTTCTTCCTTAGCATTATAGGTGTAGAATGTTAGAGGAAATGATTGTACTAATTCATGACGGTGTTCAGTTTTTAGTTAGCAAATAATACTTGTTAATAATTTATATCGAGGCCTAATAACACAGAGAAAGGGTGCTTTAGAGGTCCCCATTGATGGTGTGCGACAGACTCTCTATCAAAGAGCATAAAACATAAACTAATATAATTAGAATGCGGTGTCAAATACAGGAGTTAAGAAAACAAAAGGTCTGGCTCACTGACAGAAAAGACTTTTTTAATAAAAAGATCAGAATATTTTCTTTTTTACCAATCTAAAAATTATTACTATTTAACTATATGAAACAATATCTATATAAATTACTAAATCATTTAAAATTAGTTATAAAAATCTGCACATGTAATTTTTATAAACTAAAATTGAAATATATTAAACTTAAAGAATGTTGAGTCTATAATATCATCCACGGTAGGAATATTCGAAAAATATAAAAGTAATATCCTCTTCTGTAGTATAGAAGGATCAAATTTCTTTCCACAGATGTTATAGATACCTACAAATTAATAAAATTAAATGATATTTCATGCAAAAGTTAAGACTCATATTGACTATTTTTTTGTATTAATAATAAATTTTTAATTAAAAATCATTATAACTACTTCTTAACAAGATTTTTACAGATTATTATTCTTAGAATGAAGTTAAAAACCTATAAGAAATTATTATATATATATATTATAGAAAAAACTTAGATTTCAAATTAAACATTCAGACAGACAAAAAAACAATTAATTAAAAGCTGATTTATTTTCTATACATACACCCAAACGAAGTATTAGTTAGATATGACAAATTTTCTCATTGTGAACCCATTAATAATCAAATAAAATATTTATAAGTTATAGTATAGACAATTTAAACACTATATATAAAATTATTAAAATATAACATAGACATTAGACGATCCTTAATACAAAAAAAACAAAAAAAAACTAACTTTTACAACCTGCAGTAATCAATATAACTTCTTATAATCTATTAAACGGTTTGTAATAAAAACGTTGGGTGATTAATATTTTTAAATATTTATACTAAACCGTGTCTGCCGTGAAGAAGAGGGGTTTTTAGATCGCAAATTTAGGTTATTTGGAGTTGGCAAGAAATAATAATAATTAGTAGTTTAATTTAAATAGACAGATATCTCTAAAAATAGACCCAAAAATAATAGCAAATAAACAATTTTCTAGATGCTAAAGTGCATATTAATTAGCAATAATTAAAATAGTTTCCGGAGTTCACTTTTCAACGATATATACAACAATATAATGATAAACTTTACACAAATATTGTAAGTACAAGCAATGCGAAAATTGATTGAAATTATTGAAAGAAGAGATAAATAAATATTGAAGTTAATATTATTTAAACAATCAATTAATTATCTTTGTGAAAAAATGCTGCACGCGTGTATAACCCTATATAGATCTGAATAATTTAAAAGCGGTATTCTTTAAACTTTATGGAAAGGATGTTAATAACACATACAATGTAACAATATTAATATGTTGGCATTATAATCTAGCTTTATTGAAATATAATTGACATGGACATGCATTCAAATATTTTCAGAAAAAAATAATAAAAATGAGAAGCCTTACAATGTTGTAATAATATTATATGTTATAATAATACATTGTTCTGGTATATATTCGTAATAAATGGTACATCTTTCCAAAGAGAATTTGTTTTATTGGTGATAAATCTTGCGATATTTTCTTGTACGACAAGATAGAGAAAAAATAGCATTGTATAGAAAACGATGTAATTATATAGTAGCTATGATAATTTGAACAAGTTTTAATATTCCAAAAAGAGCTTTTTCCAGTTTTTATTGTTTTGACAGATACACACAAAGAGAAAGGGAGAGATAATGGTGATAAAAGGAGAAGTGAGAAGAGTAAAAAGCTACAGCAATAGAGTCTGAATGTTTACCACATGTGACAATGGGGTAGAATGGAACGTTTGTTTGTTTCTGTATATCCCGTGGGGGAGGGAGGGGGATAATAGAGATTGGAAGATATTATGTTGAAATCGTGACTCGAGCTCAAAAAGAGAAGCAACCTAAATCATTGATTGATTCAACTAATAAACACCCACTTCATCGAAAGTAAAAAAAATAACAATATACTATAATCCCAATTTCAAGTAGACCTGACGAAAACAATTATAATGACACGACCTGAGAACTTTAATGAATGAGGCATTGCATAGTTTTATACTATTTACTGACAGTATAACGCGAAAGGCAGGTAGGTTGAATGGGTAGGCTTTATACTCATCGTGGCCACATGAATCTGAATTAACTCGAGGAGAGATGTAGGAAGAGACTCAACAGTATATTTTCAATCTCTACGCGCGTTGCGGAGTTTGGCACATGGGATATTTGAGGAGAGACAGGCCAACAAATGAAACATGAATTATTTATGAAATTGAAGAAACAATTTATTCAAAGAGATCCCAGATACGACATCTTTTAATGTTTCACCAATGATTGTCGCGAGTCCCGTAGCAAAAAAGGTTTCAAATCAGTTTGCAGGAAATAATTAAAGAGTTAAATGGGTTCTGTACATCACAACTGATTTATTAACGACGAAATGTAGACGTGAAACATTTCCCCTTATAACGATGTCGGATAACCTGTCAAAGAGCATCAATTTTACTAATAAAATAGCACAAAAATCGCACGAATGCGTGTTACAAAAGTTGTAGCAAATATAATGTTTGTACTGACGGTTAAACATTAATTCTCTCAATTAAAAATTAGTTTTCCACAGTTTTTGTAGTCAATCGTGATATTTTTACTGCAATCTTCGTGATATTCGCAGAAGTATAATCAAAACAATGTTTGACTGACAAAAAAGAAAAAGGACAATTTCAAAATTATATCGTGACTGTAATAAAACAAATCGTTATAATATTAATATCAAATGGTTATACTTTTGTATACTTCATAGAGTGTCCCTATTAAAAGGACTACTTCCAAACAAGAGCGCACAGCACTGCAGATATTCTATTTTAACATAATATCATGCATCCTTTAGTTGTAACCTCCGACTTCGCTAATTCTTATCCTTTATCAAACTGAAAACAGCCGTCCACAACCAACAGTTTTTCTGTCGAGTATTATATTTTCTCCGAATTCTTCGCCAACGAAAAAAGTCGAGTATTGATTTTTAATTATTCTTTAATGTAGCAACAGTATTAGCAAAGAGTAATTTAATTTGAACTTATACTTTCACGAGTTTACCAATAAATCTCCCCCCATACCAAACCCTTTAAAATCAAAACACATTCATAAAACCCTTTAGAGAAACTTTGCTCTGGCAAATATTCCAACAATAGTATTCAAAAAAGGACTTTTATTGTAAAACAATGCATTTTCCGGCGCGGAGCTGGTTCAAAACCAATGGAGCAAAATGAAAAACAACAACAAAAAATATCCAACAGTTAGTTTAGGAGGTATAGTTGCAACAAATGTGTCTTTTAATTAAAAAGAGGTAAATTATAATATTCTCATGATACTATTTGAAATACTGCGCTTTAAATATACGTGTTATAGGGACACTGGAAGGTCTTATTTAAATATCTTAAGAAGTAGTTTCCCTGTAGTTTAGAGGGGGGTGGGGGATAAGGAAATTATATTTGATAAGAAAATTTATTAAATTTGACTTAAATTTATTATCTTTAATAAAAAAAAGTTGAAACGAAAAGTGTGTTTGTTTTGTCTAGCGAAAGCAAGCTATACTAATATTGAAACAATCAATCTTACAATGCGGCTTGTTCTAGGTGGATAAAGATAATCCACAGGGGGAGGTTCCTAGCGAATAAGACGGATGTAGTAGCTATTCATTAACAGATTATAAAGGAAAAACATTCAAAAGAAAATAATGTTGATTAAAATCGAAGCAGTTTCATGTAGGTAGTTTGAAATTAAGAGGAACACAAAGAAATATGACATTTTCGACAAATTATCGACAAAAGTAGAGATTAGACTGAGGTAGATAGATAGATAAGAAATCGACTTGAGAAAGAGAAGAATAGGAGCAGGAGATGTTACAATAAAAATAAGAGAATAAACGAAAATGCAATAAAGAATTGAATTTGAAGAGGATGGAGATGAGAAGGCACGTGTGAAAATCTAGAGAATCATTTGGATTCAAGAAACTTTTTGAGCTGTATAAACTGAAAGAATGTTACAGTTATTATCTCAGTTTAACACTTTATTTTTCACTTTCGTCCGACTTAATCAGTATCTATGCGTACAGCGAGAATGCAGTCGACTAAACATGCGACGACCACAGCATAATCAAATATTGAGAGAAAGGAATCTCTCAAGAGAAAGCCTAGCAATGCAATCAAGGATGTAAACTTATCATTTGCCAGATCCCATGTCTTCATTATATGCTTGTCTCGATGTCGCCAACATGTCACCCCCCCCCCAAAAAAAAAAACAACAAAAAAAAATCGACAGACCAGGGATCGGGTTATTTTGTCTGGCTTGAGCAGCAGCAGCAAAGAAGCTCACTTTTTAATTTAAATAGAGACATAGTTATGTTATGTCACACTCGCATAATATATACAATAACATTCCTGATAAAACTTAATCCTTCGAATGTCCAGGACAACTCGAAGCAGACAAAAAAACAAACAGCAAACTGCGGAACAGTTGAGGTTCTAATACGATTGTCCCTCCCTCCGCCTCTGTCAATATATCCCAATCAAATATGAGCTTTCAATTGGAGATATTTGCTTAAAACAGACAGAAAATGCTAACTTTCTAGGTTAGCAATAATTCCCCATAATATGAAAACACTGATAATATAACTTATACCTTCTAATATACAGCGTCTTTCGAAGTAGAAATGAACACTTTTTGAGCAGACCTAAATCTGCTTTTATACAAAATAATGAACGAAGCTATTACAAAAAACCAGTAATTTATATTGCAATCAACACAATTAATATTATAATATCGACATCGAAAATGGCTTAATCCCTGTTTCAAATGTCAAGAATAATTATCATCAACAAGTTTATTTTTGTAATTGACCGTAAATCTGTTGCGTAGTAATAATAATTTAATCAGCTGCAGTTTCAAATAAAAATTAATTTTAATCAATATCATTTGGTACGAAAACTGATGCAAGGATACTGGCGACGTATAAGAGGAGGAAAAAATAACATGAAAAGTAGATTAAAATTGAAAAGATATGAAAAATTAATGCCCCCACAATGTGAGTAATTTATGCAAGCTATAATGCTACAATAGAACATTCTAATGAACATGGCTGCAGGTTGAGTATCTTTGTGAATTTCAACATAAAACGACAACTAGTATTGAGAACAAGCACCGCCACACATTTTCTATATGTACCATGGAGACGATATATAATAACGAAAAGCAAACACTTAACAGAAAATACTAAGAATACATTTTCAATAAGTACGAGCTAAGACGTAGACAGTTTAAATATCTTTCAAATAAACAGCTTCAAGGTAAAAAGTACAAGGTAAAAGCCGAGGGTATAAAAGACCATGCCCATTGCACAGAAATAGAAGAGTAGCGGAAGATAGATAGATATAACTGGCGTGTACCTGACAGTCTTTTCTTCAGTGTAATCCGAATACGAGCCGCGTTGGTGATGAGTCGTACCGGGGTCACCTGGATGTTCTCCAAGCCACTGGCCTCTATTCGGGTCGTATCCCAGGCGACTTCCTTGAAGATCAGGATGGAACTGCGGTCCGGCGATCGGATTGTGGTCAGCTTGAGTTCCTCGGCATCACGCCAATTGGCCAGCTTGCTTGAGACCAGAACACGACTCAGCTAGATGATGATGAGGGGGCAGTCATTGTTCATTAGATAGAAGAATAAATGAGAGTTGTTTGAATCTACCCTCATCTGTTATCCTGAATAATAACATTTTTATTATTTATAAAAGGTTTATCACAATGCATAAGCATACATATTTTGATACAGTTGATAATTTAACAAGGCCGATATATTACGTCAAATTTCAATTTATACTACACAATGGAAGCATACAAATAGATGAACCTAGATAGAGGAAAGGACAGAGAGAAAGATACTGTTCCGACTTGAATAACGCAGAATCAATAATTCAGTCTAAAGGTGAAGTAAAACTAGTTAGCGACTTTTGACTACTCATACAAGTATTTATAAGTAAGTTCTGGCGTTGATTTGATTTGGAATCCAGTTTTAAATACTTTGAGATCTGTGGACCAGGTATCGGGACCAACCAGGACCACAGTGGAACTTGTAGGTACATGCTTGGCCGGAAATGTAAAGAGCCGGTTAGAGAAGTCAGAGAAAGGTATAAAACAGAAGAAAGAGATGGAGAAAACATTGATCCTTTTCACTGCGTTAGATGATAAATAATTGAGGAGACATCACTATAGACATTGAAGAATTAGTTTTTACCGAGCGGATTTTATTCTTATATACACACATCTATCTGGTGAAACAAAACAATTCAAGACTAATCGGAGAGAGAGAGAGAGTTAACTCCAACGTGTTATGAAGATCTTTCTGACCAAATCCTTCCAGATATAGGAGAGATTGAAGAGACATCTTTTCCAGGAGTATATTTAAATTTTTGAGAAAGCGGTCTGTGAGGGGCGGGCGCTATACTTCCAATTTGTAGCTTAGTTATACATCACGAAATTGTGGGCGCGTTATGATTAAATTATGAGGAAAATTTGCTGAGAAATTAATTATGGATGTTAGTTGACAGAAGCCTCGCCAGCAATGGTAACTATGTAAGTCATATGAGACAACGTCTATAGCATATATTATAGCCAGCGCTATTGATGTCAACTCGAACTTTTTAATTGTTTTTGTGAAAAAGAATATTATATATACATATATACTAAAACAAACTATTTTGAGCATCATTCTCTAAACTAAATTGCATCACTGGAACCTGCAGCAAAAAGAGCTCAAGACAATATTTTGATCAAAGTGTTTCTGGTGTTGAAAAAAACAGTCGTCCTAATTTTTCTCTCAATAGTCTTTTATATGTTGCGGAAAAGGCATAAAAAGATTATTAATAGTATCCAATCCTACAATTCCTCAATTATAAAGGAAGCCTAGCTCTCTTTGAGGATGTTGTAAAACTTATTAGTATTATAATCAAGGCAATTATGTAAACAAATAGAACTATGGAAAACAAATCGTCCACCATTTTGCAACAATGGACTAGAAAGCTCATATGTATACTATTCCATGTGATGACAGAGGCAAGGGCTGCTTCTGGCGGTACCAACATTCTGTACCCACTGGGTAAAAAAGACGATGTATAGATAAAAGGAATATGTCGGCATGCTTCTTTTACTAAAAGTAAAAAAAACACAGCCACACAAACAAATTCGAAAATCTTTTGCGAATTTATGATATTCCATTGTGTATAGACAGATACGAGGGAGATATTTCATAAATGTTAAGAAAAAGCAGTATAACATTTTTTTAAAACGTCTGAAATCTTTTATAATTGAAATATTTCGTCTCATTATGGTTAGCATTTTTATTCTAAAAGATTCAAGGGTAAAAAATTGTGGTAGGATCTTCAAAAACTGACAGTATATTTGAACAGCTTAATTTTGAAAAATATAGAAGTAAATAAAAAATACTGATAACTAAAATTGCTCAGATTTGGCGTCAAAAACAGCAAAAGTTCTACTTCACTATTAAAGGTCAAAATAAGCTTTATAAAATCTGAAGGACGTCTATTATTTATAGTTCACATAATGATACTGTTTTTAGATATCCGGCACCATTGTAAAACGAAAAAGTTAAAAATTAGATACTCCAAATATTACACCCTGTATAGTAGGGCTCAATGACAATCGTGCGCCCTGTAAGAAACATGCAAAGAAACTCAGTTGACTTACATGAATGGAAGCCTGAAAGGCGCGGGAGGTAAAGACCACCTTAACGCTGTTGACTGTTACTTTGATCCCATCCAAGACACGATCAACAAGACCATACTTGCCGGAGTTGGTTCTGTAGAGGAGAGGACAAAATGAGATCATGTCTGTTCAGGAAAAGACGGATGAAGCGTGTATATAAAATGTAATTAATTTCTCCATGTCTATGGACACATATATTTAAAATTTATATAAACATCAACCATCCGGTATGTTTGCTAAACAAATTTTGAACCGATTATCCAAAATAGAAAACAAATGCCAATGAATTATAAATGTTCAAAAATCCCATTTTAATTATTTGAAGATTAAAAATACAACCAAATAATTAAAAATATTTCAACAAGCGAAGCATATTCTATCTTCATACTCACAGAGCCATTCTCTACTTTAAGAGAAAGCAAAGGATATCTAGTTCAATGCTAATTATGAACATTTAACAATCGTGTCTATATTCCAACAAACGCACAACCGCATTTTATTTTTCCTTCGCTCGTTATTATCATGTTGATATTAACTTCAATTTATTTCAATCATAATTCAGGCCTTTATAAAAGCTACAAAAAACCCACTCACAGCTAACTAAAGCATCCCCAGCTACACAAAAAAGCATGGCAAGAAGAGGGGAAAAAGAAGAAAAAGAAAACCATTTTCCCAACAAAAAAGTAAAAATATATACCTATATAGCATCTCAATAAGATCTTCAGCGCGCAAATTAAGTACACTTATACAAGAAAATACTAAAATGGGTAAAGGGGAGAGACAGAGGGAACAACAGCAGCTAATTATTTACACATACAAAAGAGAAAACTTGCATTGATTAAAATTTCGTTTATATCCTACATAGTCAAAAAAAACAGAGGGGGAATATTTTTTCAAACCAAATTCGACTTTAAAGCTACAAGGACAAATTGTACTTGAAAAATAAAAATGATTTAATTCCCATATTAATATTATTACAATATACTTCGTCTTGTCATGTGTTTTTTTGTAGACTAGGTAATATCAAAAAGCTCTGACTGTATAGGAACAAAAGAGGAAGGTCGTAGAAGCATATATATTATAATCTACTCTGAATAGAGGCGTTTGTATAATATCCAAGTCAGTAAAAATCTATCTCTTCTTGTAAAATTATGCTTTAGGCTGCATCTCAATATTTCAATAAAAAGGATATTTATTTTCTAGAAATACAACTAATTAATTGTAAAAGTAAATCAAAGCAAAAAAGGAAATATATAATGTCTGATGAGATTTGACAGCCATAGTAACCATCGATCAGCATCCATTATCTTACGTATACACCTTACGCGTAGATAAGATTATTTCTCGATAAAAGAACATTTTTTTCTACAAAATGAGTTGTTTGAGATTTCAAATGCGATATTAAACAATTTAGATGGACATTCATTTGCGTTGTATGTCTATCTGGAAGACAAACAATATTTTTCCGATTATATTATATAAATCGGTTATATTTTTTGTAGAATTAGAAATGGATTATCTAAATTTAGTATATTAAAAAACTTGGACATTTATAAAAAAGTATTCCGAAAATTGGCGATCATTCTTTATACTCACCTGTTTTAAGAAATGTCTCTTTTAATGCAATACGAATGAATTCACAGCCTAACTAAAATACAATAGGCTGTATTAAACAATACTAGTAACAATACAAAAAGTTTAGTTTATAAACGGTGCGCAAACGACATTAAAGTAAAAAGGAAAACATTTCATCAAAAGAAGAAGTCACTATATTATACGTGTCAACAGCACGTCAAGATATGTGCCATAATTTCAAACATAACACAAATTAATGTTCCCAAAACCAAATGTTTATTTTATTGTTTGATAGCTGATTTGCTTAATTGTTTTATATCATTTATTTAGAAGGTCTGTGCTAGTTAGTTTATAGTATAATAAGTACGTCATATAAAAAACATTTATCATCTATCTGAATGTTACGTCTGTCCTTATATTATGTGTACACATAAAATTAAACAAAATTCCAGATTCTCATTGACACAGAAAATAGACAAACATTGCGCCATTCATTGTATATTTTATTTATCCGTTGAAGTCATAGTAGGTATATATATAATATATCACAAGAAATAGAGAACAAAGCCTAATGATCAAAATTAAAGATTTACATCGATAGATTTAAACATTATAACTATAGAAATCAGAAATAAATCACATTGATGGAATAAGAACAGAGTTAAAGGAATATCTTTATAAACGCAATCCATTTTAAAGAATAACTTTTCAAGTTTAGAAATAGAAACTATATGAGAAGGTTTAATCAAAAACAAATTCTTAAATGGAAATAATAAATTATTCAAGGAAAACTGATTTACTTCTTCGGTTGTTTTTAAGTTTTCCACTATTAATAATATATATTGCAAATATGTCATCATTTTGGAAGAATCTCAACGTATTCCCTGGGTGACAGAAAGTGTCAAACTATTTGAAAAACTTGCTCAAATTTGAAGACACATTTTAACTAACTTTACGCTTATTATATTATCGATCCGGTGAAAAAGCAATGAAGCATAAAACAAGGCTTTAAAGCAAAACGTATAACTATATCAGTCCTGTGCACTTGTCTTATTATTGAGACATGTGATATCTGATGTAACTTAATCGATAGGTAAGATAGTAAGGTGTACATAAAGCCAGTTTACTGTCAAAAAAATCAGATTATGTCCAATAGTGAAAAATAATAGAACATTTTTTATAGATTCATTATAATAGAAAGGTTGAAAAGAAAACTATAGTCCAGTTTGAACAATCCTGTTTTGCGATAGAAGGAAGTTTAATAAAACTAAAGGGATGTACACAAATAGGAAATATAAATGTGAAAACATACCGGTAGCTGGGTACGGAACCCGTTTTTGGAGAACGTGGTTCGTCCAAAGCTTCAATTTCAACAATTACTTCGTCCAGGTGCTGAAAATAAATCAATCATAATGACGTGATGATTATGACAACCAAGTAAATTTTATAATTTGTTTATGACAACAAATAGAATACTCACTACAGCAATTGGTTGACTTTTAAATTTGGTCCATTCGATCTGTAAGAGAAGATACAATTGTCAATATAGATTTAACCATACTAGAAATTATATAGGAAAGAAAATCATAGAGATTTAACTATACTAGAAATTATATAGAAAAGGAAATCATAGAGATTTTACTATACTAGAAATTTTATAGAAAGGAAATCATAGAGATTTAACTATACTACATTGTATAGAAAGGAAATCATAGAGATTTAACTATACTACATTTTATAGAAAGGAAATCATAGAGATTTAACTATACTACATTGTATAGAAAGGGAATCATAGAGATTTAACTATACTACATTGTATAGAAAGGAAATCATAGAGATTTAACTATACTACATTGTATAAAAAGGAAATCATAGAGATTTAACTATACTACATTGTATAGAAAGTAAATCATATAGATTTAACTATACTAGAAATTTTATAGAAAGGAAATCATAGAGATTTAACTAAACTAGAAATGTTATAGAAAGGAAATCATAGAAATTTAACTATACTACATTGTATAGAAAGGAAATCGTATAGATTCAACTATACTAGAAATTTTATAGAAAGGAAATCATATAGATTTAACTATACTAGAAATTTTATAGAAAGGAGATCATAGATTTAACTATACTATATTGTATAGAAAGGAAATCATATAAGTCGATTGTAAGTAGCCTTAGTTTACAGTATACTATGCAAGTATGTGCTAATTATAAACTAATTATTTGATAATGTTGTTGACGTTTGATGTTGCTACTAAACAGTGTAATTTAATATCTAGGATTTGTTGATCACTATAAATATATTTCCACGTGCAAATGAATAAAAGATATATAAATATGTACAATTTATTTCGCAAAATAAATTTAAGCTCTGAATTTACGACATAATTAAAATGTCATGATCGGGTACATATTTATTATTTCAGCGATAAAAAGCAATACTGACAATGTTAAATTTCAATGTCATAGGCAGAAAAACTAATATATGCATGATAACGAAGTTACAGATGTATAAGGAGTAAAAACTGTTAGCAAAAAAATATATTGACGAATTGAGTTCATGTGGAAGACGAGAAACTGGTTGAAATTGGATGCATCGATTTGCGAGAAATGTCAGGAAATTATTTAGGAGAATAATAGAAAAATATATGGCAACAACGCATCATATAGTTATTGAATAGTTAGTAGATGTCAGATTCAAATTAACACAGTCAATACATATATCAAAATATAATTTAGATGTCCATTCTGGGTTCTACTCATAAGAACTTCACAAGTGTTTAGAGGCAATAGTTGTATGACGGGAAAATTGGTGCCCGCACAATTCAGTTTTTAGACATATGTTAACCGAATTGTTTGAGAAATATTTGAGAAAGTATTAAACTTAAAAATTACATCATAATCTTCTTCAAAACATTATCCTATTTCATAGATCCTTAATAACTAGGTAGCATATTAGAAAACAAATTGCATATAATTCTGAAAAAAATAAAGAAAAACCAAGAAAATAGGTAAACTAACCAGTAATTTGTAACACAATTTCAAAACAAATGTTTATTATAACTTAACAAGAACAACAAAGTTAGTCAGGCCAAATTATGAGACAAGTTGAAAAAAATTAAAGGAGAGTTGTACAAAACTAGTGAAAATCCGAATTTAATTAATAATATATTATCACAATCTAATATCTCACATCAAAATTGTTCCAATAACAGATATACCAAGAAAAAATAGAATTAATTAGCGTTATGCGTAAATGAATAAATGTATAAAAATATGGGAAAAGAAAAATTGCTAGAAGTCCACTATATTCTACGACAGTTTTTACTTTTTGAAGTTGAATGGAATATTAAAGTATATTTGAACTGTTGATTTTTTAAACATAGAATCATAGTTTTTATGCAAAGAGTAATTAAATTTGAAATAAACAACACAACTAACACATTGTAGTCCAAGTTAAAGTGCAGTAAGACAACGTAAATAAAAAAGTTTTCGCATTGCCAATTATGATCAAATAAGCCACTCCGGATTAAATCAGACTTTTTCAGATAAATATAATTATTTACAAAAAAAGTATCCGTCGACAAAACAATGTAGCAATCTAAGTAGTATTATGAATGAGTAACACGGACGGGATAAAACAACTAATGTCTCCTACTTCATTGGGGTTGCTATCTATTACACTATTGGGATTTGGAAATAATCATCAAAATAATAATAACAATTTTATCTATTTTGCATTGCAAGTTACGAGATACGGTGGTTCATACTCCTTTCTCCAAATAGGTATTCTTTTTGTATAGACGAGGCATGGGGGGAACATTCAATGAAATGTGGTTAGAAATAATATTTTTTTGCTAGTCGTAAAAGCGTGTCATTGTCCCTTATAATTAATTAAATCGATTTCTAGGATAAAATAATATATAACTACGAGTATAAGCCTAAGAAGAGACAAATATTTCCCCCACCAATTCAAAAAGACTGAAAATTGATTCCAATCCCCTTTGCAGAGAATAATTGGAAGAAGATTAAACATGTTTAATTAGTGTCCTAAAACTTGTATTTCAAGAGAATAAAAACATGCGTTACTACGTGAGACAGCAATCATGAAACTCTGACTCTAGTAGGTATGTAAATAAAAGATTAAAAAAGATAAAATAATTAAATACTTAAAACAATAATAAAAAATTTACTGCAATACACAGATAACCAAAAAAGAAACAACAATGGCATAATATTATACGGATCATTCGAAATATAATGCTTATATAGAAAGAAAAAAAGTATGGACAATCAATTTTTAATTAAATAATAGAAATCTACGGAGTTCACTCTACAAATTGTTCCATAATTGAAGTAGTTTATCCCGATGATATTATTAAAACACAATTCAATAGCCAATTCTGTGTTCTCAATAGTCCACAAAATTACTTAATCATTACAACAATATAGAATCGGTTCTTTTAAGATGACTATTCGATTTGATTCCTTATAATTATTGACTTTTGATAGTAAGAATTTATAAAAAAAGTATGTAACATTTAGTATTAAAAACAAAGGTGAAATAAACATTTGCTTTAGAATTAACCTTGCACTAAAATTCCGGACAACATAATCCATTCAATGTTATTTATGCGAACATTCTAACCACATTCTGAAATATCCTAAAACTTAAAGAATCATTCCTAATTTCTTCAGTACATTTCAATATTAACGAGATCATTTAACAAGAGTTTATTCTAGCTGCTCCGAAAACCTGAAAGTTTATTGTACTACATTACATTTCTATATTAACTAACGAAGTAATTCAACAAGAGTTTCCGCTAAAAACGAGTTTGCGTTAACAGAACATTTTATTATAGGTCACACTGACTATCCCCTCTGTAGAATATTTTAGGTCCATAGATATGCTAACACATCAGTCATACATTTTTGATGAGAAAAGGATTTTTAAAGTCGGCCAAAGTTCTTTTATGCCTAGAACTGATGGTGAATTGTTACTTTTTAAAAAAACAATACAGTCCATATAAAAATTTCTTAAGAAAGCTAAATTATTAAAATTTTCACAAATAAAACATTATTTTTCTAATTAAAGATTTAAATTCTTTGAAATCGCTATATAAAAAAACGATTTAAATTATTTCCTTCATCATTAATTGTGTTACCTTGACTGATACATAGTTGCAGACAGCCTTCTTTAGTAGAAGCCAAGTTGGTAAATCCAGGAGGTCCATCAGTGCTGTCTCATCTAGTTCTAGATTAGATAGTGCCCCTTCTCCCTTGATTGCACTGATGTTGAGCTGATCTGGAGTCAGGTTCTTCACGAACCTGTTAAGAGAAGGGGAACAAATGTTTTCATGGTTAATACCAGGGACCGGCAGAAAAAACATGAAGTCTCTGTGTTATTCTAAAATCAATTTAGTTTCGCATATAACAGTGTCTAGATTCTTTATAGAAACTGTTTTGTGGGGTGGGAGATATAAAACATGTTAATACTTAAATTTTACTAACATATTATAATACATAATATTAACACTGATATGATGTATATGATCTGCAATACTATCTATCAAAACATTCAAATTGAAGGTTACTCAATATTAATAAATACAACTTAATTAAAAAATAAATGATAAAATTTTTAATTATACAAATTTATTAACAACAAAAAATTAGAATAGGATAAAAATTGAAGGGGGACATATGTGCATTTTTTTAAATATGGGGATTTTCAAAGCCATGGAAAACTCAAGGAAGTGTGGGAACCCTCTATAATATAGATAAATTATAATAAAATTAAAAACTATGTAAAAATATTTGAGAAAAAACATTTTATTGCATTTTACCTGTATATTTTAATTATGTTTATTTTAATTGGACTATATTACAAAAATAACTATTATGACTGATAAAAACAAAAATATACAAATTTAATATTGTGATAAATAAAAAATATAATTAAAGTATACACTTTAAAATAATAAAAAATTAAGTAAATATTTATAATAAAACCAATTATAAAAATAAAAGTAAACTGAAAAAGTAATATAATATTTATAAGAAGTATTATAATATTTAAAAAATTATTGATCAAATTTAAGAATTAAACTTTGATATTTTAAAAAGCATATTTAAAAATAGATTTTATAATATTTTATACAAAATTATAAATGTTTCAATTAATAATAATAATTAAATATTTCCAGTTTACTAAAATCTATAAATTAAAGAATTTTATAGAGAATGAGTTAAATTTTTATGTAATTGACAAGAAAAATAATTTAATGAAATTTTGGGTACCTATGTTTGAAATTTAAAAATTAATTCTAAAAATCAATTAAAATTGTGTGTCATTAACTCTATAATAATCCTGATACTTAAGAATTTAATTTATTTATAATATAAAAAACTAATATATAAAATTTTTACATATAAAACATAACTAGAAATGTTAAGCATATTTTATGGATCTGTAATAAGAATGCATTTTAATCTTAAAATAATGCAGAGATTGTAATGAATTAATAACATGAAATCTATATTAGACAGTAGTGGGGGGTAATCTATATTACCTAAGGGGCCTGGAAACCACAAATTTTCTGTTGAAAAATTTAGTTGTTGTCAGCAAAAAAAAATTAATTGTGTGAGAATTTTTTGTTATTATTAAGAAAAGCATATGCAAACAAACACTATATACATTATATACAAGTATTCTATTACTAATTCATTACTATTTTACTCCTGTTTTATCATCAGGCATGTGGCAAATAAATACTTCATAACAATGATCTTATAAATGATACTGAAGAATACAACTGATGCCAAGCTGTGTTCATTCCCATATCTTAGCCATATGAACCAATTCAAGGTACATTAAAGGAAATGAACAGAAAGCAGTTTTCAACATCCACATGATTCTCAATATAATGAATACAACTCATCCCAGTGACTGCCTTTTAAAAGAATCAATTCAGTACTTAATTTCATCATAAATAAATGGAAATTTTCACTGGGAAAAGTCCTGTTGTTGCTATATGTTAACAAGGATATATATTAGGATATTATTAAGAATATTAACATATATGCCGTTAATAATCCAAGCCTTTGATTAATCTAAATATGAAGGCTTACAATGTAGTGACTTTTTATAAAACAAATATCAATCATACTATACTTATTATTAAGAAATATATTGTATTAGGTTTGAAATTTTGTATGAAATTATTAAGAGGTTAATATTACTTAGCTAAGTTATTATTATTAATAATCTATTTACATGTTGTAATTGTACAAATATAATTTAAATTTAAATTCCTAATCCAATTTATACTTTTGATTGTCATGACTATATGTTGATAGTTAATATGTATCCCTCTAAATTTTATTTTCAATTTTCAGATAGTAAAATAAACAATTTTTTTAATATTATTATATAATAATTATTAATTAATTAAATGATTGTTTCAGGATTTTTATGCAATAAAATATTAGCTGGGTCCCCCTTTCAGGAAATCCTGGGTCTGCCACTGTTAGATAATTTAGAATATTTAAACCTATTATTATATTTAAATAAAATAATTATTATATAAAAAGGCAGTACCAACCTAACCCTAATACAGGATTTTTTTTACCATGGCAATTATAATATAAGATCTTTGAGTCAAGTATAAAGCCTAATTTTATATATAAACATATTAGCAATACATATATTTATAATCCTCATATTTTTTAATTCATTGATTAATTTCTTTAAAATATATGTAATAAGATTAGGACTTTTTTATGTCACTTTTGACTGAGATATCAGGCATTATCAGCCCATTTTATATACAAAAATAGATAGGAAATAGACAAATCTCCATTGTCATAATGACAGCCTGCATTTAGGAAATTAAGTCAGGAATTATTCAGCCTGCAGTCAGGAATTTTATATATAAAAGAATAGGAAAAGGCTAAAATTGGAATTCTAAAGATATGGAATGCAGGCTGGTATTAAAATAAACATAAATAGAATAAAAAATTATTAATATTACTATTGAAACAAATCCATATATTTAAAAAAGATGTAACATTTTTACTGTAACTATATAAGATAATCAAAATAGAATACATTGATACATTTAAAAAATAATAATTTAAATCTACTAATAGCATTTTTAAAATGTGTAGTTTTACCTTGATAGCGGCTTTAAAATCTGATTTTTTAAAAGATTTGCCATTCTTTAGATTTTGATTATTAAATTTCATGATAATATGACTGAAGTCGATCTAAGTCTTCTGGTTTTGTCTATAAACATCTCCGGTGGCAACATTTCAACCAAAACAACGAATTGAACTTGGCGCGGAAAGTTCATGTAAAGAAAAAAACTATTCATTTTATACAAATTAAAAAATATACACTGCAAACCTGAATAGAAATATGTTCAAAAATGCATTTACATTGATAATATGCTAATATGGAAGAGATATTATAGTTATAGTTGGATAGTGTGATTTACTCAGTGTTTCAATTTTTATACATTTATGTAGAAATCTTAATTTTCTTTTGCACTATGTAAACAGACTTCATATATATATAGTATATATATTTAATTTTTATTCATTAATTTCAATTAGGTGTACGATGAAAACAGTTTTCTTTTTAGTTTTTTTAGTTTCGTATATTCATTGCATGTATAATAATTATGTAGGTATAAGTAAAATTCAACTTATATATTAATGTAAGTTATACTGATTATTAAAGATGGCAGATATAGTGGGAAAAGTTATCTTTGATATTCTATATTTTAAAAGGTATGTTATTTAAAAATAATGTTATTATATAATCGGAACTATTCCGAGCACAATAGGCTGCCGGCGCTGGTCCACATTTTTTATAGATCTTGAAAGAAATATATTACGATATCTTACTGTAACAATTCCCGAGTCACCCGAGGATACCTAACCATTTTTCTACATGCAAAGATTGACATTGAAGACAAAAAAAGAAAAAGAAGAAATGTAAGAATCCTTTTACGTAAAGGATTAATTATATAACAGGGATCGCGGAACGATTTTTTTGGTGGTAGGGCTAACATATAGTTAATTTTCCGAATAAACTTTAGAGCGAATTTTTATGCAAAATTAATGATAATAAACCAATAGTTTATAATTTTAGTAAAGTTAGTAAATAGGTACAAGTTTTAAAAGATATATACATAGTAAAATTGATTCCACATAATGTTTAAATATTCACAACACAGGGACCACGGAACGATTTTTTTGGTACGAGGTATTTTTCGTTATTTTTTCGACTTTTTAAGACAATTTCCGAATTTTCATTATATTTTTCGTTATATATATATATCAGTTTTAATTGGGAAAACTTAGTTCACCCAAAGCCCACCCTGCTCCGCGGTCCCTGTATTAATAAGTTCAAACTATTTACTGTTATAAAGAAAAGAGGTGATTGCAAAAATCAAATTGTTTAGAATATTTATTGAAGGTCCCTAAGTCAATTCCTACTATATATGAGCAAAAATTGACAATTCGTATAAGTTTTAGTTATCAAATGTTTGATAAAAGGGACATATGAAAGATTCTAAATTCGATCTTTATACTTTTTCGTTTGTTTGATATCCGGGCATAAATTCATGAGATAAATCCAAGATTCTGTACATATTTTTATCTTTCCAAAAACACATTCTAAAATGCGAAATAAAATAATAAGTTTATTCACACTTAACGATATGTCTTTCACAGGTATTTTTAATGTTTAAAATAGCTCAAATAATGTCATATATAATTCAATCTACTGATCAGATTTCATTGATTTTTAATTGATATACTTTCTCTTCATTAACTTTTTATAACTAACCCGAATCGTTGCTAACCCTTTAAGTTAAAATTATAAAAGCTGTACAAATAAAATATCGCTTAACATTATGATCTCTTACATAACGAAGAATGAATATTTAAATTTAATTAATTAATTTATATTATTAGTTGAAAAGAAATTTCGTTAATTAGTATTTTTACATTAAAAGTGGACTTTAGTTAACATACTGATCTTTGAAATAGGTTTATTTATTAATTATATTTTTGAAAGATATTATTGGAGATAAACGAAATGTTTCCAATTTGATTGGTTTGTGGTAGCTATAAAAGCATGAGTATAAAAATGAATAAGAAATTTTAGCATTATTGTCTCTAATAACATTTAAAATATATTTATTACATAAATGCAAATGGAAAATCAAACTTTTATTAACACAACAGAGGAAACAACTGGACCTTCAGCTTGTTCCTCTTTTGATGTTAGTTCACTTGGTTGGTTTCCTAATACAAGTTTTATTGACTACCTTCAAA